>PVJX010031922.1:0-20823 GCA_004027295.1 Dolichotis patagonum | reverse complement strand
GGAGAAGTCTTATGACCGGTCAATGCAATTGCAGTGAACACGGAGCGCCTACCAACTGTCGGGATCCTACGGCAGTCGTGCCCCCCGGAACCCGGAGAAGACTACCTCCTTGCGAATTTTGTTGAGTTCCTTGTTGAAAGTGTGACGGAGGTAAGACTGTCTATGAGTGTTGTGGGTCAGGCAATAAAGGATTTTTAGGGCTGGGTTATGGACAGGGAGAATTGGAGCGAAGAATTTGGGTCACCCACCCTCCATAGTCGATGCTTAGGGTTCTCAAATGTATTTCCTAAACTTTTAAATGTTTTATCCGGGGACTCTGAGGGGTATGACCTGTAACTAGCGGAGGAGGGTGAAGTCCTTGTACTGACCCATAAAATTGCATGTAACTCAGAGCCCAGCACCCTCTGTAGGAAGTGCCAGCACTATTGTCCCCCAAGATTTTCTGCAGGAGCTGCCCGAGTTCTCCGAGAGGTTGAGGGAGATAAGGCTTTCTGTGAGCAGGTTGGATTCGGTTGGGAGAGAAAGGAAGCCTAGGCCAGGGTCAGAGACGTGAGGATTTGAGCCATTGATTGGGGTCACCCCTCCCCCTACTGCAGTTTTATGGTGCCCGTGTCCTGCCATGGGGTCAGTCCTGGGAAATCGTAACGCCGCACTGGGGGATACATGATTTCCTGATTAATGTATTTTCTATCTTCTGTGTATTCTCAAAGGTTGTAGATACAGGTCAGTGGAGGGTTGGTTTCGAGGACTCTCGGATCAAATTGCAGATAACACAGAGCCCCTCCCACCCCAATATAAGATTCCAGCACTGTTGGTCTTGCCAGTAGTGCACAAGAGCTCCCACAAGGGTTGTGGCTTGTGAAGTTTCTCTACTTCCTTGCTGAAATTGTAAGAGATAAGGAATTGTGTGAGCAGCCTGGTCTTGGTTCAAGAAAGGGAAGAATCCTGGGCCTGTGCCACCGTTAATGGGAGGGAAGACCTAGCCGGGCATGGGCATGGTGGTGCACACAGGTAATCCCAGCACTGGGGAAACTGAGGCAGAAGGATTGCCACAAGTTAGAGGCTAGCCTTGGCTACATAGCAAGCTCAAGGACAGTGTGAACTGCATACTGAGGCAGTGTATCAAGAAAACAGTTTTGAAGGCCTGTAATGTCTTCATTACTCTGTTCTGATCGGTTTTATACTATTTTGTTTTGTATGAATTCACTGTGTGTGAAGATGTGAACAACTATTTAGAAGAAAACAAGAGACATTACGTAGCCACTGTAGATATCTTGTTGTCTTGCTTTGATATCTGTCACTTACATTGTTTTCTTCTGATCTGCTTTGTTGTGTTTCGTTATGTTTAGTTTACTCACTTTAAAATCAAATTAAAAAAAAGAAAACAAAAAATATGGTGAGGCTTTAGGGAGGATTTATTTCACTTCCCACCGTAGTTTTATAACATACCATCCCTTCTATGCCCTGTTAGTCCTGGGAAAACCTAAGGCAGGATTTCCAGATGTGTTGTTTTGTTACTTCTGTGGGGGGATCCTGGGGGTGTGGCTTCAAATCAACAAAGGGGAGAGTCCTAGGAGTGACCAATTACAGTGCAGATAACACAAAGCCCCTCTCATTACCAACAGGTTTTGCCAGTGTGGTTTGCTTCAGCAGTTATTCCCAGGAGCTCCTGGAAGAGTTGTAGCTTGTGTGCTTTCTCTGGTTCCTTGACTTGCCTGTGAAGGAGGTAAGGTTTTCTGCGAGGGATGTGGACTGGGGTTGGCAGATGGAGGAGCTTAGCACTGACCAGCTGTCAGGGAGAGGATTTAAACAGGTGGATTGAATTCATTTCCCACTTCTTATAAAGAAACCCAGGCATATTGTGCCATGTTATGTGTGGGAAGGCCTGAGGCAGGTTTCTTGGATGTGATATTTTCCTCCTTCTATCCCTTTTATCTGGAGAATCCCAAGGGGGTGGGTTCAAATCACCAGGAGGGAGGAGTCCTAAGACTCATGAAGAAGACCACCAGATAGAACTGAGTGTCCATAAGGAGCACCAGCCTCCCCTACTCCCTACAGTTGAACCTAGAAATCTCTAGGCAGAGACCATACTTGGAGCTTTTCTTGTTTACTGCTGGTGGAGTCTGAGGGGGGTTAAACTGTTTGTTATAATGGTGGACTTGGATCAACATAGGGAAGAGACCCAGATGCTCTGTCAGGAAAGCCGGGACCATGGGGGAGGACCAAGTGACCTTCCACGCCAGGAGTGTTAGGGTCCAGGCTGACCATGCCTTTGTCATGAGTCCTGCAACATCTCAGGAGGGTGAGAGCTTTGGCTTGAGGGAAGTATCCTCAGTTATAGAGGAAGTACAGACTGATAAAAGTGCATAGGTATCATCCCTCCTGAAACTCATGCAATCCCATCAGGCTGAGCTGCCACCCTCTCACTTCCAGTGCAGGCTCGTAGGGAAGTGAGAGCCTTAAAGTGAGAGGGATGCAGACCGAATCAGTAAAGATAGCAGCATTAGATTCCCAATCCCTGCTTGGAGTCATTTCTATGACTAAAAGACCCTTGCTGCTAGTATCAAGAAGCCCTGGAATGAAGTGGCCAGATTTGTGGAAATCTTATTCAGTATTTTGGTCTGAGGGATGTTGATTCCTGAGAGCTTTGATTCTTCCTAGCTTAGGGGTTGGGGAGAAAATGAGTACAACTTTAACCCAGAATGTTAAGTGAAGTAAATAAAAAGCACAAGCTTAAAAATTATATGGTTTCTCTTATACAAGAAAAAGTATAAATGTACCAAAGGGCAAAATAAAAGCTAGATAAGAGGAAATAAGGAGATCTTTGCAAAATGGAAAGGGCACTAAGAGATGAAGGAGGAGAAGGAAGGGGGAGAGGAAGAGGACATAAAAAGAAATAAGATGTGTCATGTACCACCCACAGGGGAATGTATTCATGATGTATAGTAGAAATGTACAATAAAATGAATTTATAAAAGTAAAAGTAAAAAAACAATCTGTAGTAACATTGAGGGGACCGTCCTCCCCCAGACTGGAGATCTCAAGGGATCTGACCCCGCTCCACCTTTCACCCCTGGGAACTCATTCAGTGGCTATGCTTATAATCTGTAGCTTGTGGGGCCCCTCAGTTCTTCTTGCAAGGGTTCCAGGAACTGGGAAGTGAAGGCTTTATCTAAGGTGTATATCCAGCGGCCTGCATAGCAGAGGAGGCCCCGAGAGGAGGAGGCAAGGTGAACTGCACATTTTGAATGTGTACCACGGGCCCTGCTCTTCCACCCCACTCCACCTGTGCTACTGGAGCTTTGCATTCTGACAGTCACAACCTGAAGATCTTCTTATAGCTTCTTAGGGAACAGTCTGATCAGAAAGACTGGAGTCCTGTGAGGCCCTCTGACACCACCTAAAACTGGCCTGTTAATCCACTTTTGCCAGAGCCACCATGGCTGAGTTTTTAGCTGAAATATTCCCTGTCTTTTCCTCCAGGTCCGTGGGAGCCTTCACTTATATTCCTGCTTGTTGCCTCCAACAAGAATCATCATGTCCCAGTCTCTAAAGCATTACTTGTTCGCTAAGGAAGATGACAAGGATATACCTGAATTGGAAGCTGATCCGGTTTCCTCAGAGGAGCAGGTGGAAGATTCCTCTTCCAGTTCATCTTTTCATTTTTCCTACCCCTCTACTTCTTCTCTCTCTGTCTCCTCTCTTTCACCCTTTTCTGTGATAGAAGAACCCTTGGAGGACGAGGAGGAGATGGCGGCTTCTGCTGATATGAGCAGTTGCCAGAGCCTTCCTCAGCATTCTGCAAGCAGCTGCTCTTCTTCTACTTCATGGAAGAAGTTAGAGGAAGAATTCATGAGCAAACAAGATGAGGATACTGCATCCTCAATCAGAGGTGCTCTAGATAAGAAAGTGGCTGAGATGGTGCAGGTTTTCCTCCTCAGATACCAAGCCAAAGAGTTTGTCACAGAAGCAGAACTGCTGACTATTGTCACTGACCAGTACAAGGGTCACTTTCCTGTGATCCTTGGAAAAGCTCGTGAGTTCACAGAGCTTGTTTTTGGCATTTTTGTGAGGCAATTGGGTCCCTGTAACAGTACCTATATGGCATATGATATGCTAGATCTCACCTCCCATGGAATGCTGGGTGGTGACCAGACAACACCCAAGAGCAGCCTACTGCTATTTCTCCTGGGGATGATCTTCATGGAGGGTGATTGCATGCCTGAGGAGAGGGTCTGGGAAGTGCTTAATGCATTGGAGGTGTATGATGAAAAAGAGCATTTCCTCTTTGGTGATCCCAGAATGCTCATTACCAATGATTGGGTGCGAAATAGATACCTGGTGTACCAGCAGGTGACCAACAGTGATCCTAAGTGCTATGTGTTCCAGTGGGGTCCAAGAGCCCATGCTGAGGTCAGTGAGAGAAAAATCCTGGAGCTTTTGGTCAAGCTAAAGGATACCATGCTTAGTTCATTTCCAGCCTGGTGCAAGGATGGACTGAAAAATGTGGAAGAGTCTAGAATGTAATTGATGGAGCAAATGGTGCTACAGCCATGACCAGTGCAGGCACTAATGTCATGGGTAGCACCATTTCTGGAGGTCTGAGGTCAGTTTTCCAGTGTTTATTTGAAGTGAGTAGCCGGGTTTCTAACTAGTTTTGGGCCCTGGTAGGGCTGAAGGCAGTACAGCCTTTTTTTTTTTTTTGGTTTTTTTTGTGTGTGTGTGTGTTCCTGGTCTATAAGAAATACTGAAAAATTTCTTTTTGGTGAAAGTGTTTTTCAAAAGATTTTCAATATCTTAGTTTGTGAATGTTAGCTACGAAGTTAGCATTTTTCTTGTCTGAGAACAGTAGTTTACTGTTTTGTAAAAATAATTCAAGAAAAACTTTTGTTTTATTTTGTGACCAGGCCAGGGCAATATGGTATTGTAACAGGAATTTTCTTAAAAATATTGTAAGATTTTATTTGAATTTTCTTATCTATGTTAATCTTTCTGTAAAATTAAACTTTTTTTGGTTTGTTACAGAGTGCAAGTTTTAAATAAATCATAAAAGAATATCTCACTGATTTTTTTATTTATTGAATGCTATTTGATCATTTGCTTTTGAGTGATGCTAAGAAATAGTGAGGGTACTAGGATAGACTAGATACATCTCTTGCTCCCCAATAAGGTCCAGTCCAAATGTAGCAGTCATATCGGGACGGTGGTAATCTGTCCTTTAAGAACTAAATAACAAGTGAAAGAAGCAGTGAAGAGGTGAAAGTCCAGATTGAAGAAGCAGAGTTTAAATGCCCGGTACCAAGGCAATTTGGGGTTTGGGAAGTCGAAATTTCTTTTCTGTTTAATTTTGACTCAAACAGAGTGACAGCAGGGACCTGAATAATAAGTGAAATGAAAACTGCTGTCCAACACTCTGAGCATTTCCTTTTGGGTGGACTGTAAATTGGAGAGAAATCTCCACCTGGGGCAGGTATGGTAGGTGGCCTGTAATCTCATGCTGATGCAGTTGTACTCTGTGCACGAACTGTGTGTTCTATGCACAAGAGCTGCAAGGATTGCTTGAGAAATAAAATGGTATTTATTCCTTTGAAGTAGTGCCAGACTGGCTGTCTTCCCTGGCCTGGGTAATCCAGAAACTAGTCTATTGGAATGAAATTTAATTAGGTTATTTGGGGTGTAATTTGGCCAATTTAAGGAAGAGCTAGAATTTTTGTGAAGGATAAATGCACGAAAACATTGGATTGGATGGAGCAGCAAGTGGGGAAGTAAAAGAAGTTTTGTGTTTGACTTCAATTCTAAAATCTTTAACATGCGTCCACCTAGAGACTCTTTCAGATGCAGTTTGTATGAGAGAACATTTACTGTGTTTAATACAAGAAGCAAGATTTTTGGTTGAGTTGGTATTCTGTGACTATTAAGCTAGAAACCTCTGAGGTGTAGTGGGTAATGAAAACAAGCTTAATTTTCCATGAGAGAGTGGTAGGGCCTGAGATAGTATCATGTTGGAAATAATTTTCATTCGCTTCAGTTCTAATTTATGTTAAACACTATGTACATTGCTTTAGTTACAATACGTATATTCCAGCAACCCCACAACACAAGACCACTCAAACCTTCTTAGAAAAATCCGTCATTTATAGCACAGGGTAATTTTTCCAACATCACATGAGTAGTAAGTGACCCTGGGCTTAAATTCATCTAGCCTAATACTGTCCCCCGTTCCTTATATCCGGAGACAGACTGACTTCCAGCTAGTTCATTTCTCACTACTTCATATTTCTCAACCAAAAGAAAGGCCTGTGGGGAAATTATTAAATCATACCTAAACAAGGAAAGTGAGGATGAGAGTAAAACGCAGTTTGAGGATTTTCTAAAATCCTCCTGTCCTGGGCTACATTGAGAGTTGACTCCCTGCGTGCAACATACTTATGTTATAGCCCTCTTTTGATCTCCTCTTTTGTATCTTACCTAATTCTAGAAACCTGACCTCTTGCTCCACAAACTCATCACTGCAGCCCCCTCTGAAAACTCTGCCCTGCTCTCAGTGGAACAGCCTGGAATCATGTGCCTTCCCTCTGAATAGCATCTCCCTGTTCCTTGCAGGAAACTCGTGAGCGTCTCATTATTTACCATGGATCCTTCGTGATAGCAAAAGCCCCTCTGATATAAATGTCCACTGTGAATAGTGGCTATTAGAACGTTTCCTTAAGCATGTTTAATACATTTTCACAGTGTTTTCCAAATAGACTGATGAGGAGAATTTGATTTTCTACATAATCTGGCAGTCAGTGACAGGGCTTATGAAACCATCCTACTATTTGCAGCAAAGTTTTAACAAGATGTATTATTTGAATTAAGTCACTGAACCATACAGATGAATGAGCTTTCACAGATGGTCTAAAAACAAAGCTTCCTTTATAAACTTTCTGTATGGGAATAGGCCATAGATATCACAGTAAATAGCTATCTACGAGAGGCTGACTTACTTTGCAGTTCTCTAAGGAGGTAAATAGTGGTTTATTTATGAACATGTTAGCTCTGATGAAAAAAAAAAGAAAACTATCAACCTTGAACTGTTTCTTTTCTTTAACCTTCCAAAGAGAAGTATTGGTTTGCAATATACCAAAGACAACTGTACAAGTCTTTAGGAATATGCAGTCATGGCATGGTTAGCAGAGGCTCCCAGGGTAAGGTATTTACCATATATCAAAAGGTAAGAGAAAATACTCATCCTAAAGAGAGTATATAGGTCATTGAAAGGACAGTGCAGAAAAGTGTTATTGAATAAAAAGGTTAACTATTACCCACTAAGATCCATAGATTTCTTTTAAAAGAAGAGGCTAATCTGTGTGAGAAATCACCAGCCACATAGCAGTAGTAAAAAGAAATTGAAAGATTTTGTGGCAGTGTTGGCTCCACAGAAACTGCCAATAACTGAAGCAGGTTGTTGTAAAAATTAGTTATTTTTTATTAAGTACTCTTGTAGCTTGCATCTGGATGTCTCTCCAAAGCCTCATGCAGTCATAGGCTGCGCTGTTCAGAGGTAGTTTTTGTCTACGGTGTGTGGTGCTGGGATTGAGTGATGCTGGGATTACATATGTGATGCTGGGATTAAGGGTGTGCAATGACTAAATTATCCTACTGAGTGGTTCGGCATAGTGCTGGGTGTGTGTGCTGGGAAAGCTCACCCTAGGTATAGGTGGTACAACCCAAAGGCAGGCAGCCTGAAGCGAATAAAAGAGGTGTGCAGGCTGCTGTTGCTTCACTACTTTGCTGCTGTGCTGCCCTCCTACCTTCCGTCTGCCATGAACTCTTTCTCCTCTGTGATGTCCCTTTCCCATGCCTTCCTATCTTGCAGCCAGCCACTTATGAACTGTGATCCAAAAATAAACCTTTCCTCCTATAACTTTGGGTGTCAGTGTCAGGTATTTTGTGCCAGCAATGTGAAAAATGACTAAGACACATACCTTCTATGTAGTAACTTATGGGATAGACTAAAAGCACCCATTCCCAGCTTATCTAATCCTCCTCACCCCTGCTCTTGTCTTCAGCAGGAAACAAGGTGTTGAGATGGTGGAACAAAAAGTTTCAAGAAGCTTGTATCCCTGGGTCATGTGAATGCTGAGACCAACTATATAATACTTTAGCATAAACTAACAAACTACCATATAGACTGTGAAGTTTAAGAAAGAGAAATACGTAGTGTCACAGTTCTGGAAAATAGAACCCCAAGATCAAAACAACTACCAAGTTTGATTTCTTCTATGGCTTCTCTATTTGCCATTCTCATTAGTTTTTCATGGTGGTATTCCTCAGTCAGTGTCCTAATCTTGTCTCATAAGGATACCAGTCACATTGAATAAGTCCTCACTCATGTAAATTCATTTGGCCTTAATTACCTCTTTAAGATGCTAACTCCAAATACAACTACATTCTAGTTACTGAATGTTAGGACTGGAACATATGGATTTTAGGTGAAGAAAGACAATACAAATCACGACATTCTGCCAATTTAAATCATAACTAATATGTGAAAAAATCTTCAGTGGTTTAAACTTCAGTGATTTTTTTCTATTCCATCAGCTTACATTTATCTCTGGGATTACTATAGAGTTATTCCTTCTGTTGTTAGGCTTATTTAGATATTTTACCCCCAAAGAAAATAGTGCATCTATGTGTGTTGTAAAAAATTTCTAAAATGAATATAAACCATAATTTTTTTTCCTTTTTTGAAGTTTCTACAAATATAGCCCGTCCTTTAAAGTAAGCACAATTAATAATGTGGTGTGTGTATTTTAAAAGCTGATCTCATGCTTTTAGAAAGTTAGACATGCTATGAAGCATATGCATTTAACTATATATCGATAATAAGATGTATACTTTTGCCACTTGCCTTGGTCCTTTTTAAGGACTCAATTTAATTTTCTTATAATTAATACATTTAAGTCAAAGTGTGAGATTCTTTGAAGATAGCATCTTTTATTCACAATTAAGTTACAGTGTTATTAGAGTGACTCTAATTCAATGTAATTTATATCCGTACTGAAGGAGGAAAAGGAGACAGAGATATGCAAAGAGGAAAATCAGTATGACGAAGCCTGTGGCAGTGCCAGTCATCCGCAAGCTCAAGACACACACCTGGAGCAGATTTCTCCCTCAGAGCCCTTAGATGGAGTCAACTTTGTCAACATCTTGTTTTTACACTACCAGACTCCAGTACTATGAGACTTTATTTCTATGTTGTGATAATTTGTTGTAGAAGTCTGAACTTACTAAAATTTATGTGGGATCTGTCTGTAACAGCACATTTCTATCCACCTTACACTTGTAATTAATTTCTAGACTTAAATTTAGTATAATAACAAATTGAACAAATCTCTTCCCAGTGGACATACAAGTTGTTCCTCAATTGTTACTATAATTAAGAGAAAGGCAGTCAACATCTTTGAACCTAAATTCTTGGGCAACTGCAAGGTATTTCTTTTCTTTTCTTTTTTTTTTTTTTTGGCTTTTAGGGGGGGACCAGAGATCAAACTCACGACCTTGCGCTTGCCAGGCAGGCGCTTATGCTGCTGAGCTAAATCCCCAGCCCAAGGTATTTCTTATATGAAATGCATTAATGAGGAAATGGAGTCAAAAATAAGAATATGAATGTAATATACTTTTATAAATGTTTTTTCCCAAAAATGTTTCTCTGAGTTATTGTCCCACATGTTAATCTATATAACTGTCTTATATTCCTAAACACATGAGACTTTATAAATATTTTAAATTTTGGTAAAACTTGTAAATGGGAAACTGAGGTGATCTTGGGTTTGGTGATGAATGTTTTAGATGCTGCTTAAAAAGGGCCAACAATACAGGAAAAAATGGTAAGTTGAACCTCAGTAAAAATAAAAACTTTTGCTCTGTAACAGACACTAACAGAATGAAAAGTCACGCCAGATGCTAGGTTAAAACTTTACAAAACATGTGACAAGGGAGATGTATCCAAGTGTACAAAAAACCTTTGAAGACTAAACATTAAGGAAACAGAAAATGCAATTACAAATAGGAAACTATACGAACAGTTTACTACTCTCTATATATGTATAGCATGTGAGTATATGAAAAGATGTCATGTCATTAAGAAATTGCAAAATAAAGTAATTAAGAGACAGTATTATAAACATGTTAGAATGGCTGAAATCCAAATTTCTTAAAACACCAAATTTTGGCAAGTGTATGAAGCAACTGAAACACAGTGATTGCTGATAGAATATTCATAGTGGAAACATGAAAGCATGTTGTAGGTAAAAAAAAAAAAAACAAAGAAAATTTGAAAGACTATATAATGTATGACTGTAAACATATTACCATGTGACATAGACACAACTATTGCTATGGTAAACAGACTACTATTTACCAGGTGTTCAGCAGCTAAAGATGGGAGACCTGGTTAGCAGGTGAAAAGCAGGAAATATAAGATCGAAAATCAGTTGTGCATGATACCATAATGATAGATACTTGTCCTTATATATTTGCAAAGATGGGCAACATGGAAAATGCTAAGATTAGCACTTCTGGGAGGATGGCAGAGTTCTGAGAAGCAGAAAAATATGGCTTTGCTGAGATTTGGTGTCTAGTTTCTGGAATACAGTAGTGTGAAGAAGAGAAGGAGAAAGTGGGTCGCTGGGACCCAAGAAGGATCAGCAGCAAAAATGAAGCTCATGGGAGAGTAAAGAAAGAGGCTTCACTGAAAAAGGAGATGTCAGAAAGAGCTTTCTCCCTGAGTCTGGACTTGCTGCACAAGAAGGGGTGGCTTGAACAGGTTGGTGCACAGTGACTACTGGCGCCCTCTGCAGTCTCCATGGTGAAACCCACCAGTAGAATGGAACAGTGGACACAGGGCACTGCAGTGGCTGGTGAGTTATTTAGGTTCAGATATCCCCCAGAATTGCACAATTGGTCGGTATCCACCTTTGAGAGGGGCCAGCTCTACTCAGAACTCAGAACAACTGTGGGACAACTCCATCTGATAGCTCCTAGTGTCAGGTTGAGTCTTCCAAATTCAAGCTGGCAGGAGGCATATGAAGTGTTACAGGCTGAACAAATTAGTTTCCAGTCTTGCAGCTGAAAATCATCCTGAAATTCAGTGGACCTGAAGATACAGGCTTCCTGGGATTATCCAGTATGCCACCATACAGCTATGATTGCTTTGTTGGGATTAATCAATTCGTATCTGGACTCTCTCTGTCTCTATTGCCTACCAGTGACAGTAGAGCATACCTTGAAGTCAACATTGTTTCTTCCCTTTTTCATTATTTTCTTGATTTTTTCTTTTATTTTGTTTTTTATTGATTGTTTTTATTTTTCTATGAATATGAGCATGGTTTCTAGTATTTTTGTTGCTGTTGTACTGTATTGTTCTTGTTTTTATTTTTCCTTCTCTCTTTTTTCTTCACCAGTTTTCCAAAGTTTGCATAATCTTCCTCTGTCCTCTAGCCCTATTTCTAATTTGTTCCTCTCATTATTTTTCCTCCTAACCCCTTTTAAATTTTCTCTCCAATGGGTGAAATTAGCATATTGAAGGTTTATTTACTGTATATAATATTCTAGTGCATTTAAGACTTTTTATATAATCACAATCTACTACATGCATTTAATGGTTGCAAATTAATAGTTAACACAATTGTCATTTTCTAGACTGTGATTGATGATACTGTTATTGCTAATTGTAAGCCTTTAGCCAACGTGACATAATTATTCTAATCAGTTGTTCTTCCTGGTGTACCAAGACTGCGATTACCTAAGGGCCATAAACAATACTAGAGGTCAGCTCCAAAGAACCAGAGGCTGGGACAAGTAGGCAGCAACTTGCCAACCCCAGAATTGAAGGGCCAGGATCTTGTCACAGACTCAAAACCTAAAATCTAGGTTTGCCAAGAAAACATTGCTAAGAAGTAGTCATTTCCTAATCATTCTAAATAGAAGCAATAAACAGAGTAAAATATGGAAGAATGCTGAGTGTCAGGTTCTTACCTTCTCCAGAACAAAGAGTCAAGCATCTAGAAATGACAGCCTGAAGAGAAATCAAAAGGATTCTAAACCAAAAGAGATCCACAGGGGACTTGACACAGAAGGAGAAGAAAATGGGATTCACTGCTACAGGAGAAATGCTCCAGCACTGCTGATCAGAGACAGGATGCTGCAACTGGAGCAGTTGTGTAGTTGACTCGGCAGGTGGGGGAGCGTGTGAAAGCAACTTGTGTTCTCAACGGGAAACTGAGATGTAAACTAGATCAGGAGAGTCTTGTGTAGTTGGAGGTAGCAGGAGGACATGAGACACTTTCCTGACTGGCCCACCCTGTAGTCATCATCTGGTGAATGAGCCAGAGTGGTGTCAAATGGCATCAAGTCACTCAGAGTAGCAGGTGGAGGAAATGACAGCTATTTTAATTCAATGTATTCTGGGACTCAGATTCCAGCAGCATAACAACCCCAGGGTAGCTTTAGCGCCAGCACCTGAGAGTGGATTGAAGGAAGAGCTGTCTGGTCATAGTAAACAGCTGGCAGTTGGACATTAGGCGGGGGGGGGGGAACTAAGCTGAGAAGTAGGAGCTGGAACAGTCTCCAATTTGGCAAATACCAAAAGACAACCTTCACCCTAGCTGTAAAGGACTAGAAGCAGACCCCTTCCCCGAAGCACAATCAGGCAAGCATCCTTGGGCAGGACAAGGGCATCACCCCCTGCCCTGGGAGACAGGTAAACAGCCTTGTCTTACTCTAGACAATGGCACTCCGCTCACTATACCAGCAACTCCTGTAAGAAAAGTCAGCACTGTGGCCAATATCAGCCTCTAACTGAGTAGTTATCCTGCTGCAGACTTGGGGGAGTTATTCAGTACAGAGTTTGGCTCTGACTAGGACTCTCATACCAAACTGGGGGCATCAGAGGAAAGTTTTAATTTTTTTCTATTTAAATATAATTGGTAGAGGATTGTACAGGTTTTGACTTTCATTGTTTGGTTTGCTTTCTCTGTCCTGCCTCTCTTCTCAACAGTCTTTCAATATTCTCCGACATTTATAGGTGAGCAAATGAATACTGACTCTAGTCTTTCTCTTTTGCCTGTAAATTCTTTTACTTTCTTTTTCATACTCTCTCTCCTGTAGTCCTCACCAACTTCCCAAATTTTGAGTGATCATTCTTAGTTTTTCAGTCTTGCTTCTACTGTATATCTCTCCACCTATCTCTTCATCCTATCCATCTTAAATTTACCTTCCACACAGTATAAAATCACCATACCAAGGGGAAACCCACTGCATACAAACACCTGGTCTGTGTTGAAGGTTGTTACATAACTGTATATCTTGCCCCTATAATTAGAGATACCAAATTAGTACCTAATACAAAATAACAGATTCTAGGCCACACTTTATGATATTGTAATTAATATTTGTACTACATAAATCAAGATGCCATACTTGTAATCAGTTGTTCACCCTTATATGATAATACTGTGATAATGTGGGTAACAATTATCTCCATATTGCGGTACCAAAGTACTGGGTGCTGAGCAAAATTGAAAACACCACATCATTCCAAGGAAATGAGAAGACAGGGTATTGGAACAGGCATAAAGATCAAAAGCCAGCTACACATAGACAACATCTCAGAAGAACAGAAATGTCCCAGGGAAGCTTCAATGCAAAATGATAAAGCTACCCAACTGAAGGAAGATATAAACAATAACACAAAAAACAAATTAAAATGAAAATAGAAAATTACAAGATACAGAACAAAATGTAATCCTAGACTTCCATACCTCCAGGGACAAATCCAAAGGACAATCATGTAGAAGAAATCAGAAGCCATCCACCCATATTTACTGGAGTGATAATAGAAAAAATAGAATAATATCTATAGGAGGCTATAGAGGATATCAAAACAGAAATAATCTCACAGGTAAAAAAGCAACAAAGACTAAAATGAAGGACTTGATCAGCAAATCTAGAATAAACATACAAAAAAGTAATAAAGGCAACAATGGAAACAGTGAATACAAAACATAGGAAAGAAGTGGAATTCATAAAACAGATTGAAATAGATCTCCAAGAAATTAAAAATCCCACTGAAATTTTGTTAAGTGATATGAAAGAAAGTAAAGACAGAATATCAAACCTAGAAGACAGGATCATACTTAGTGATCATGAAAAGAAAGATAAAAAAAAAGAGACCATGAAAAAACAGTACAACAGCCAATTATATCTAGAGGACACTTTGTTGCACTTTGTAAATGATGCAAAGAAGAACAACATAATAATGATTGGAGTCCATGAAAACGAAGGAGTCATCACAAACATAAACAACCTGTTCAGAGAAGTAAGAGCAGAAAGCTTCCCCAGCATGCAAAAAGAATTTGGCATACAGATAAGTGAGGCATAGAGAACTCCATTAGTCAAGACCAAAATAAAACTACACCGAGACACATAATAGTCAAGATTACAGAAATTCATCACAACAACAGAATGTTAAAAATGAACAAGAAAAAGAAACAAATCACTTGTAAAGGAATGCACATCAAATCATACGGGACTTCTCAACATAAACCCATAAGTCAAGGACAGCTTGAAGATAAGCATTTCAAACCCTGAAAGAAAACAAATTCCAACCAAGACTGCTATATCCTACAAAAATATCTTTAAGAATTAGTGGAAAAATAAAATACTTCTGTGAGAAAGAACTGAAAAACCACTACATTTAGCATATTTACATTCATAAACTGAAAGTCTTATGGTGATTTTCATGAAGAGTATTATATGGGTTTTATTTCATAACTCTGATGGACTGCAAAGTTTTGCAGATGTAGAGATACTAGATGATAAAACGAAGCCTTAGTTAGCTAATGTGTCATTCTACCTAAATTCTTCTCTTCAAAAGTGAAGGTGCATAAAAGAAGCAATACTATCTATGGATGAGATCAGAGGGCAAATAGAGTTATTATTTTCTCCCATCCACTCAAATCATCTTCATCCCTTCTAGTACTTGGACAATATCCCCAGGTTTTTATACTATTTTCCTCCAGCCTTTATGATACATAATTTCATTATATTGTTGACATGAAATGATAGTTTAAAGACAATTGTATTTGCTATTATGCATACTTTTGTGTGCATTTGAAGTTTTTGTTGTAAAAATTAAACTTCAATTTTTCAATGGATATTTTGTATGATGTGAAAGATGACTCCCCTTACTTTAGGTTTGTGGATGCACACTCAGTGGTTCTATTGTCTTTTGTCTTACAAAAAAGTCTTTCCTGGTGCTGATTATTTTTCAAAATAAATTGTATTGATGCATATATTGTTTCCCAGGATTCTCAATTCAATTCCATTGATTTAATGATCAACTCCTGAATCCAAACTTCAAATTATTCACTAACAACTTTTTTGTATTTTTCATTTGGTTCTCAATTTATAATAGAAACTTTCCATATTCCATCAAAAACTGTTTGTTCTGTTTTCCTTATTCGCCCTTCATGCAGTTTTTAAATTTTTCTTTTCTGAATTTTTAAATAAATTTTGTTTGATGTTACTTTTGGATTTCTAGGCATATTATGGTAATATTTAAGAACATTCTTATATGCCCTTCACTCATTTTATCCTGTTATTATGATTTTTTCTTTCATAGTTTTATTTTAAAGAGAATAAAACAAAACAAAACAGAACAAAGCAGATCAAACAGAACAAAGTAAGCAACACAGGACTTCTAACAAGACAACAGGAAATCAATAGTGGCGACTATAATATCTCTTGTTTTCTTCACAATAGTTGTCCGTGCCTTCACACAAAATAAATTCAAACAAACAAAATAGTGTAAAATCAATCAAAACAAAAGAATGAAAGCATTACAAAACCAGACAGTAGGAGATCAACAATGGCTACCATAATGTTTGTTTTCTTCAAAATAGCTGTCCATACTTTCCCACCTATTGAAATCAAATAATAGAAAACAGACTAAAACCAATCAAAACAAAAGAATGATAGCATTACAAGACAAAAGCATAAGGTTCATAGCCTGAGACTGGGTACAGGAAATTACCTGGAACATCAGCAGGTACTTCACAATGAGCTTCTGCACAAGGACTTCCTGTGGGGCTCAGGAACCCAGGCTGAAACCACCAAGACAAAATTTCAACATTGTTTTTCACACATCACAGGCACAGGACACACTTCCTACTCAAACTTCTCTGAGAAGATGTTGAAAGACAAGGATAACATAACCCTGGGCAGAACTGACTACACAGACGGACCTATTCCCTGTTCATTGCAAAGCTCTGGTAGGAGCATTTCCTTCTCCAGATGAAGTATCAGGAAGATGCCTCACTCCATGTCTGAAGTGGGAAACCAGTGTCCTGTGTCTGGTTGCAGAGAGCACTTTGTATGGTAACTCTGTTGTCTTGTTCTAACTGAGGTATCTGCAAAATAATCTTGATTTATTTTGTTTGTTTGTTTTTTGGAAATTTGTCAAATACTATTTTAATAGAAGAGCTAATTAGATTTAGAATTCAAGTTTTGGAGTAATATTGCTCACATATGTTACTTTTTTAGGTTTTAGAATAAAGTTTATTTTTTAAGTTTTTGAACAAACTATGAAATTTCTCATCGTTTTTGTAGTGTGGTATAGCAGAGCAAACAATAGGTAGAAGAATTTCTTTGGAAATGTGAAAGCTCCCAGTAGCAATATTTAGGCAATCAATAACACAGGAAAAAACATAAAAGATGGTTTATTATCCTTTTTCAATCTGTAGTTCTGAAAATGAAAGATTTAAACCTAGATTTGCTTGACTTGTGAAAGAAAGTAGAAAAAAATTTTAAATGACTGTTATTAAATGAAAACCATTGCTCACTGACTGTTCTCCAGAGGTGAATTGAGTATGGGCTTTTTAGGGTCCTGTGTTAGTAGTAGGGAATTTTAGAAAAGCAAATCCCACTCTATTGTGCATAACAGTAGAGTCAAGAAGCAGCAGTAAGGAAGGTGATGAGATGTTCGTTGAGATCTACAAAGTTAAAAAGGTGTGAACAGAGGTAACCCATGTTAGAGCAATGTGGTACAAATTCCTTGAGTAGGCGCCATTTGTGGCTTTGGGATTCTAGTCTAATTCCATCGGTAGTAGTTGGTTAGGGACATAATTATATGTTGGATAATGGCATTGGAGACCATCCTATCTGGATACGACTGGGGAATATCTGACCAATTATTATTAGTCAGAAACTTCAGTGTGCAATGAATGGACAGGGCCTTTGAATGAGTAGACCAGGGACATGCCAGACCAAATAACACTCCTTTAGAGTTGCCCCTGTGTCCTGTCTGCAGCAGAATGACCAGCTCCTCTCTAACATTATGAGTGAGCAACTCTTTTGACCACTGTAGCAGACCAGGACATAATGAGTATATTCCAGGCCTGTAGCTTTTTAAATGCCTGCTGGAAGCAAGTGTATATACCTTGAACACAGATGTCCTCCACAGAGCCTGGACATGTGTAATTGCTAGGGGTGGGTGACTGATGGTTGGGGGCTGATACAGGCAGGAAAACAAATGAGCAGTGGAAGGGAATGTGTAGCTTTAGGAGAGAAAATTGGAGGGACTAATTATCTTAGTGATTGAAGATAAAGGACAGGTGGTAGGCCTATCCAGAAAAATGATCCAGATGAGATCTGTCCCTAGAAGCCTATACGAAAGCTGTCTGTGGATATGACTACTGGTCTAAGTTGCCACTTAGGATAGAGGGTTGACTCAGGCTGAACATGTCACTTGCAGGGTGGGTGGAAACCTGTGGAGAGGAAAAAGTTTTTTTTTTTTTAACTTACGAGAGATGTGAGGTGGTTAAGGGCAAGATTTATTATGTATCTTGCTACTGAGAGCACCCCTGGTAGCATTCTGTTTTTCTTCCATGGTTATGAAAGGCCCAGGCAGAGCTCAGATTTCACATTTTAAATCAACATGTGTGACATTCTGCTAATTTGATTTATCCTTGCACTCATTAACTTATCCTTTCATTCAATAAACATTCATTGACTGTATGTGGAGGAAAGGTACTAAGAAACCAAATCAAAGGAAAGTGACAGGACACTTAACCACAGTATTGGAAGGGAGTAGGCAAGAAGTAGAAAGTTCTAGAAAATTTTAGGAATTTAGTGGCTGAAGCATTAGGTAGCTGTATAATTCAAGGGTGTCTCATTCAATAGGGTGTTGTGTCGATGGAGGTCCACATGCTACAGAATACCAGACCCTGCTCTAGCACATGGATTTGGCAGCCAGATTCACAGAAAGCATTGCACATTGAGGTAAGACAGAAAGTAATCACCCATAACTCTACAAACAGATAAATGCTCTTGTGTTTCTTTAAGCTCACACAGATACACACACACACACACACACACATCTCATACCCTCATACCTCCCAGTGGCCATGCCTGTGTATTTGTGGATCATTTTACATGTAAATTGAGCTGTACATTGTGAACTTTTAATCTCACTTCTCACTTCTGCTTTCTCAGGTCACATTTAGGTTCTACTGCAGTCATTCTCTGTCCCACAACTGAGTTTTACCCACAGGCACAGTTACCCAGATATTTTCTCTTGGAACCTACTTTATTTGTTTCAGGGAATTGGCCGTTCTGAAGTAACAAAAGTTGTTCATTCTCAACAGAGCAAATGGCTGGAGGAAATCGTGATCCCAGATATCAGGAGGCCAAGACTCCATAGTGTTTATTATGTTTAACTGTGGGCAAGTGAGACCGCTAACTGCAGCCTTCCATAGAATTCCAACTCATGGAAAGGAGGAAAGCAGAGCTGTCTGACTAAGTTGAAAATTGTAAACCTCAGGTCTTGCCCACTCCCTTCCCTTTCTTCTTGCACCTCAAATCTAGGGACATTTGACATCCAACTGCAGGCACCCATCAGGAGACCTTTCTTCAGACTTAGGATTCCCCCACACATGCCTCGCTCTGTGTCAGTGGATCCTGTGATACGCAGTACAACGAATCTCAGTTTTCCTGCCCAGTTTTTTTTTTAATACTCTTAAGAACCTCATTATGTTTTGTTATGTATTTGTCCAGGATTTTTCATTTTCAGAAAACTGTGTAGTGCATTCTTTTCTCTATATATGCAGGTATTTAAGCCATTAGCTATGTACTATATATTACTACTCAACAACTGCTTTGTTGTTTTAATGTGTCTTAATATCAGATACTTGTCTTATTATCTTTTGAAGAGTCAGTTTTGTTTCAAGTGATAGTCACTGCTTATCTAACAATTTCATATTTTACGCTTGTTACTTTACTTTTGCAAATTTATGAAGTGAGTACTCACGAGTTGATATCCTTATATAATGGTCAGTGGTCAAATTGGAGTGCTGTCACCGTCTCCTTTAATATTTATTTTTTTTAATTTTTTTTTTATCGGGACCAGGATCGAATTCACGACTGTGTGCTTGCAAGGCAGGCGCTTATGCCGCTGAGCTAAATCCCCAGCCCCAACTTTAATATTTATTAACACATTATAATTTTATATATTTATTGATACAGTGTGAAGTTTTAATCTATGCATAGAATATGTACTGGTTAAAAAAGGATAATTACTGTGATTTCCACTATTACTCCTATTATTTATATTCTTCTGCTTGCCCTGGGTATAATGTATTCTTGTTTATATGGTTTCTTACTTGATCGCTTACAATATTGATGTAATTCCTTTTTTCTTCTTTGCATAAGCATTTAGTGGCATAAATTTTCCTTTAAGCACAAGTTTAGCTTACAGGGTGGTAATTCTGATACATTTAATTTTTATTCTGTAGAAAATATTCATTTATTTCTTTAGATAATTTCTTTGCTGTATGAGTTAGAAAAGTGTGTTGTTTAATTCCAAAATATATGCGGAGTTTATAGGTAACTCTTGTTATTTTCTTTACTTTAGCTTCATTGATGGTAGAGAACATACTTTACATAATTTAAAATCTTTAAAAAATTTAAATACTGTCTAGTAGTCTATCTTGGGGAATTTACCATACACACTTGGAAATAGTATGTATGCTGTTGGAGTTTTCTATAAATTCTTATGGATAAGTGCAGTTGGTACTGTTTTAAAGATACTTGCTTATTGTTTGGAATTTTCTATTGTTTTGATTACTTAGAAAGCAGTGAGGAAAACATCAGGTACAATTGTAGTTTTAATTATTTCTCATTTCCTATTCTCTTGGTTTTTGTTTCAAGCATTTTGAATCACTGTTTTTAGGTGTCAACACATTTAAAATTGCTGTGAGTCCTTAATTTCTTTATGGTTATGTCTATTCCTTATTGACCTGCGTTCATATTTTTCTTATGAAGTAAATTTTTCTGATATTACACTCCATATACAGTGATACCTCTGTTTATGAACTCAACTCTCTCCATGGCTTCTGGGCCCAAACTGAACTGAATGAGAACTGAATCAAGTTCCCCATAAATTCAACATTGGCTCTAACTATTGATTTTGATTTGGTTCTTTACTCCAATTCTATTTGCAACCAGAATCATGGTGGAAAGAACCAAGTTCATGAACCAATTTACCACTTGTTCATTATTTTTAATTTATCAAACTGTTTGGTGCATACTCCCCAACTCCTATATAGATTTGGATAACTATCACCATAGACAACATCTTGAAGAGGCTCATATCTGTCCCCAAATCACTATGTGCTGTTTATAGTCATATCCTTTTATCATTTTCCCCACACTTGATGACATCAATTACTCATCCATTTTCAGTCATCATACTTTAATTTTCTAAGAATGCATATAATTGAA
>PVJX010031921.1:0-20823 GCA_004027295.1 Dolichotis patagonum | reverse complement strand
TTTTTATTCTATTTTGTTCATATTAATTAATTAATTTAGTGCATGTGTGCATGTGCATGCATGTGTGTGTGTGTATCTCTCTCTCTCTCTCTCTCTCTCTCTCTCTCTCTCTCTCTGTGTGTGTGTGTATGTGTGTGTGTGTGTGATGCTGAGGATGGAACCTAGGCCTTGCATCTGTGTCTTAGTTACTTTTCACATTGCTGAGACAACATACCTGACCCAAAGACAGTGGAGGAAAGGTTCTTTGGCTCATAGTTTGTAAATGTCTCAATTCATAGTTGGTTGTTTCCAAGGCAGGGTGCCATGGCAAGCAGGCATCAAAGAGGAGAAATAGCTTATGGCAGGTAGGAGGCAGCAAGGCAGCAAGTGAGAAACAACAACCTGTGACTCTCTGTCCATTATATTTTTTCCAGACTATTCACCCAAAGAGCAGGTAGCTTGCACACACAGGTTAGGACAGCCTTAATCCTACTATTGCACCATGAATCGATCCTAGTATCACACACCCTACATTCAGCCACTTCTGAAAAGCTTCACCTATAACACATCTGGATACAGGTCATAACAATCTGCTATGTAACTACTCTGCCACTGAACCACATTCCCAACCTATTTTATTTTATTATTTTGAGACAGGATCTTGATAAGCTACCCAGTTTGTGATCCATGCATGTGCGTATGTGTGTAGCACATTCACACACATATGGACATGCAGAGGATTGAACCCAGGGCTTCCTGTGTGCTAGGAAATTGCCCCAGCACTGAATTAGAACCCCATACTCTCCCATTTATAAGGCCACCAGTATTCAGTCATGGAGACTCTGCCTTCGTAACCTTTTTAATACTAACCACTTTCTAAAGATCTAAGTACTTTAGTCAGATTAAGTTTTGACCTTCTTGATACCTCACAAGGGGCATGAAATTTCAACTCATGGATCTTGGTGGAGACAACTAAACAATAGAAAGGAATGACACCTCAATAAAACTAGGGAAAAATACTTTTTGTAGATGAATTCATTTTTCCTCAGCACATCTCTATTTGGTAGGTATTACAGATATTTCTATCTTACTGACAAAAAAACCCTAGGGGACTGAAAGATTTAGCAATATATCCAATGTTATACAATGAATAATGAGTGCAACAAGAGAATGAAAACATCTGGCTTCATAACATGGGCCTAATAATTTTATTAGGCTAATCCTCAAATAAAATTTGGAAAACAATGAAAAGAAAAATCAACTTCCTAATCATCATCTGGATTATGTTTAACTCTTAGATTAATTTCTTCTAAAGATATTATTCTCCTTAATGTGAATTCCAACAATAACAAAATGACTTACACTTCCTCAAACATGTTAGTCCTTTTTAACATTCATGACATGAAGATAAAAAGCCACCATGTTTGACCAATGAGATGAAGGCTGTATAAAGCTGCTGAGAACTTTAAGAGAAAATGAGTGACAATCTCAGAGTCAACAGGTAAAAAAACCATGCAAACTGATAATAATAATAATTTACATCTTTTTCAAATACTTACAACAATCATCAAAATCCCAATTTTAACAATTAGAGACTACATTTTATAGAGGAATTTAATGCTAGCAATTAAAATCTTAACAGATATTTGTGTTTCATCAACAATGTACAAGGTTTCCTTTTTTCTCTGCAGTCTCTCCAACATTTGTTATAATTTGATTTTTTGGTGCCAGCCATTCTTTCTGGAGTAAGATGAAATTGCAGTGTTGTTTTAATTTGAATTTCTATAATAGCCAAAGATACTGAAAATTTGTTTCATGTTTGGACATTTTTACATCTTCAAAGATCCCTTCATGGCCCACACGTCTAGAATTTTCAGAAGTTATCAGGGGCCATTCTTGCTTATCTAAATATCAGCAACTATTCAGCTGGTTATGATGGCTGGAGACCCTATCAGGCCCTGTTATCTTCCTGTTGTGGTCAGACAGGATGTTAATAATCCTCAATAATTGAAACATGAATATCATGGAATAGAGTACAAGATATTGAATGAATTAAAACAGAGTGTTATGAATAATTGTGTACAAGGTCCTTTTACACTGGAGCTCTTAGATTCCATTTTGGGGGCTCTGCACATAACCCCACAGGACATTAAACATCTTGCCCACTCCGGATTATCATCCTGCTGCTAAATTTATTTTAATATACAGCTTCAGGAGTTCACTGCAGAACAAGCAAGCTAATATAGAATGGTTGGTAGGCCAAATATCACCAATAGATGTTGTTGGGTATGGGACTTACTGTAGACTTAAAACAAGTGGCCTATCCCAATGAGACCTATGACCAGATAAGTTTGTTGATGAAATGAGCATAGGCCACTGTCCCTGAGGAAGATACTCCAGTTCAGTCATTTTAATATATTTTACAGGGTTCTAAAGAAACTTATGCTCAATTCCTAGACAGATTACAAGAGGAAGTTTGAAGACAGACTCCTCATGCACAAGTGGCTGAGATTATAGTACTACAAAATGCTTTTGAGGGCCTGGGCCAGGGATTTAGCTCAGCAGCAAAGCATCTGCCTGCTAAGCACAAGGTCCTGAGTTCAATCTCTGGTACGCCCCCAAAAAACAATACTACTAATAAAAAAAGACTAGGGGCTAGGGATTGAGAATATAGCTCAATGGCATAAGCACCTACCTGAAAAGCATAAAGTCCTGAGTTTAATTCTTGTTCAAAATAAATAAATAAATAAATAAATATGGAGACACTGGGGAAGCCTCATTTCTTCCCAAAGACTAATTTGGATAATATTCATGGACCTCTACACTTTCATTTAGAATTTGGGCCAGAGATTTAGCACAGTCACATAAGCACCTTCTCGGCAAGCATGAGGTAATGAGTTTGATCCCCGGTATCAAAAGAAAGAAAATGCAAATAAGGATTATAAAAGGGTCCTTGGAGCTGTTAGGGTTACTAGAAATCTGGAAAATTATCTTAAGCCTTGCTAAAATATAGGGACAGGATCTTATAAAAGTTCCATGCTGGAGCACAAACTATGGTGCGTCAGTCTTACAAAGGGGACAAAGAACAAAAACATCCAATGTTTTAATTGTGGAAAACATGGAATAACTCTAAGCAATGTTCTGTTCTGGTCAAATCTTGAGTCAGAGTTCCACCTCACACAATGGAGAGTGCAGCAGGGAATACAAATTCACCCCTGTTCTTTGCCCTCAATGCAATAAAGGAAAAAATTTTTCAAAGAATTTCCATTCCAAATATCATTAAGATGGTACTTTCCTTAAAGTAGATGGAAATTGGGCCCAGCCATGGGCCTTCACACAACAAGTGCCTTTCCAGGTCAGATAACGAGCAACAATCCATCTTGGGTCCTTGGCAGGACATTATTTCCCTCAATCTCAGAACACCAGGAAGAGCAGGATTGAATATCCTTGTTGCTCAAAGATTAAATCTTACTGGGTAGAAAAACCAACAAACATACCCACTGGGATATGGGGACTACTACCCAAGCATACCACTGGATTAATTATGGATAAAAGTACTCTAATTTTGCCAGGTATAACTGTGATTCATGGGGTAATTGACTCCAATTATGAAGGAGAAATCCAAGTTGTGGTTCATTCTACGGACATTCAGGATTTTGAACCAGATTATTATGTTGCTCCATTGATATCTCTTCCTACAGTAGGCCTTCCCTTGACACACTATAGAAAGCAACAAAGGAAGGAACAGGGCTTTGGTAATATTACAAATAAAGAAATCTATTTTACACAAGAGTTAAATGAATGAAGGGCCATGTGTAAGATATAAACAAAAGGAAAGTATTTTAAGGTTTTACTGGGCACTGGAGCTGATGTGTCTGTTATCACCATTGAGCAATGGTCATAATTTTGGCCTACTAAGGCTGCCACTACTCTGTTAATGGGGCTCAGTTCACCTCAGAAAGTATTACAGAGTGTAACTCCCTTACCTTATTCATGACCATAAAATCAAAACAGGACCTTTCAACCTTATATGGTCCCTGTGTATGGGGGGGAATCTTTTAGAAAATGGAAAATCATGATAACTAATGAACTCATTAATATGGCAGAACAAATGATGAAAGAGATGAGGTATAAATCAGATTTTGGTCTAAAAAATCTATAATGTGATAATAATTCATTATCAGTCATTCCTAAATTAAATCACACAGGGATAGGATATCACTTCCCTTTCTGATAGAAGTCATTTATGCTTCTCCTGCCAGGACAGACTTGCCACTCCAATGGAAGACATACACTCCATTCTGGGTGGATCAGTGGCCACTGAATAAAGAAAAGCTAACACATTTACCTTTTCTAGTATAAGAACAGGTTCAATTAGGTCATTTAGAACCATCTCCCAGTCTTTAGAACACTCCTGTGTTCATAACTCCAAAGAAATCTGGAGAGCAGAGGTTGTTTCAGGGTTTAAGGGCTGTAAAACACTGCTTACAGCCAATGGGCACTTTGCAGCTTTACCTCTCATTCCCTGCAGCTGTTCCTCTAGAGTGGCCACTAATTATCAATGACCTTAAAGATTTTTTTTCTCAAATCCCTTACACTCCCCACAACCCCCAATCACCAGTGTTTGGCTTTCTCTGTACCTAGGGTCAACTTCAAAGCACCTATGAGTAGATATCAATGGATAGTTTTGACTCAAGGAAGTATAAATAGCTCCATGATACACCAGCATTTTTAAGTCAAGCCTTACAGCACACTCACCAAAAATACCATCAAGCTTATATTATTCATTTTACGATATTTTGTGGTCCATGATATCAAAAGTACCGCTCTACTCTTTGTTTGTTACAATAAAGAGGTACCTTAAGAATCATGGCCTCTGCATAGTTCCTGACAAAGAATAAAACTCTAGTGCTTAAGTTTATTTAGGGACTCTACTTACAGAATGGTGGTAAGGCTTCAAAAGGTACAAATAAAACAAGATTGTTCATTGACTTTAAGTGACTTTAAAAAATTATTGGGATATAAATTTAATTCAACCAAAATTAGGTATTGCTGCATATCTATTAAGATATCTACATAAAACTCTACAAGATGATACTCAGATAAATTTCCCTTAATATTTGATTCCTGAAGCACTAAAATACTTACAGTTGGTAGAAATATTGTTACAGGAACAACAAGTATATAGAGTAAATAACATTCAACCTCTTGTTTTATGTGTTTTGAACACTCCCCACTCCCTGCCTGGGCTCTTAGGACAGTTTTATAATTCTCAGTTAGACCTCATTGAGTGGTTACATTGTCTTAATCAAATAATATAAACTTTACTGAACAAATACTGAACAAATAGCAAAAATTCTGATAGTTGGAGGAAATCATTGTAATCAGTTATTTGGTAATGACCTTTCTCAGATCATCTTACCATTAGAATTATCTCAATATACACATTATTACAGCAAGCTATTTATTGGCAAGTTACTTTTGCTGATTCCACGGTACAAACTGATAATCATTTCTGTCATGATTTATATATTGTGTCAACTTGAGAGGTCTAAAAGTTTAAGTGACTCGGTAGCTCTACGACCTGGGGTGTAGAGGACAAGCCATTCCCATTCTAGAATATTGTTCACTGTATCAATTTGAGAACTAAGTGATTCACTAGGGGGCTTTGGTACTCAGTTTGTAACATTCTCAGTCTGTGCAAGAGCAGGGCAGGCAGATGGTGTGAGTGCTACACCCGCCACAGGTAAGCAGCCTACATACAATAAAAGGCAAATGAGGAGGGACTGATTGCTGGTTCTTTGGAGCAGCTCCAGTCTTTGCCTTCAGCTTGGACATCATATTCTGGCTTCTACCATAGACTGTTTAGGTTTTGCCTGGGACTCTTCAGCCTTCCATCACAGATTCTTCAGTGTTCCATAGTAGATCCATTGGTCTCCGGATATGGATTTGCATGGGACACTGCAGTAAGGTCCAGCCCTTGGGCTGGACCCTTTAACCTCTAGCATGCAGACACCCTCTGCACACTCCCTCATCAGAATTTGTGGTTGACTATTGTAAGCTAATCTTGTAATTTCTTATATATTTGTGTATTTTGTGTTATATATGTTTCTCTAGTAAACCCTGACTGATAAAATTTCCTGAATGGTCCTATTTTTCAGATTTTTTCTAAAGCATCCCTGCATCGTTCCCCAGATTATGCAATTGGTCCCCTAATTTATAAATGGATCCTCCAAAGGAAAAGCAGAAATCTGGAGCAGGGATTTTCAACATGATATTCTGAATCCTGGACTATTTCTCAGAGGTCACAGATAACTGCCATCATATATATTACACAACTCACCAAATTTATTCCTGAAAATATTATTAGTGACTCAATTTTACATGGTATTCTTTACCCAGAGATTAGAAAGTACTACTTAAAAGTTACTTTAGATCCTCCCTTGCTTAATTATATTCCTTAGATTGCAGTGGGCAATTCAATGTCATTCTGCCCCCTTCTATATTAGACATATTAGGTCCCCACTCTAACCTTCCAGGATCCTTGTTTTATGGCAATGAACAACCTGATTTCTTAGCAGTGTATGTTTCTCCCTTTAATCTAGCTAGACAGTTCCATACCATCATCAAAATAGAAAAGCCCTAACACAAGAATTCTAGTCATATTGTTCAGAAACTAGAAAAACTGTTTTGCATGTCTTTCTTGTCAGTGCATCCTTTGTCCTGCTCCCACCAAGAGATGCAACCCCCAACATGCTCAACAAAAAAAATGATTGGCAAATGGATGTTATTTGAATCCTGTCATTTGGACGGTTACAATATGTCATGTATCTATAGATACTCTAATATGATCCATGCTACTTGTCATAGTGGCGATAAGGTGGGACATGTTCAGTATCACTATCTGCTTTTTGCTACTATCGGAGTCCACTGTACAATCAAGACCAATAATGGAACGTCATATATTAATAGGACTTTATTTTTCATTTTTCAGTTTTGGCATATTAAACACATCACTGGAATTCTTTGTATTCTTCAAGGCCAAGCAATCATAGAACATGCACATTTCTCTTTAAGGACACAATTACAAAAACAAAAAGGGGGAGTAGAGTTATCTCCTTAAGCAAAATTAGACTTTGTCACCTTTACTTTAAAATTTTTGAGTCCACACAGGAAAAGTAACCATACTCCATCAGAACTTCACTGGCAAAAGAATGCATAAAAAACTATACCTAGAACACATGTTTTATGGAAAGATCTTCAAACAGGTAAATAGGATGGCCCAGTGCAGTTAATAACATGGGGATGAAGGTATGCTTGTATATTGACAGATAACAGAACTCTGTTGTGGTACCCTCCCAGAATATACAACCATGGAAAGAGGCACATCCCAGCCCTGTGATGGAGTCTACTTCTACCAGATGCACTGGTGTGAGCCTTCTCATAGATGACTCTAGAGGACACCACTCTGCTGGTGACAACCCAGCTGATGGTGACCATGCAGGCAGCAAAAGACATGAAGTGGGGACAAATAAAGAAGACAACTCAGGAGTCTGGGAAATTGGTAGTGACTCAAAGCCTCCCATGAATTCCAGAAAATATGTTTGTTGCAATGTTAGAAATCATCATGTGTGCCATATAGATAAGCCTGGTGTCAACAGAGGAGTATTGGGCATATGTGCCTAACCCTTCTTTGCTGCAACTTCTTACATGGGCTGATATTCCCCTCAAAATCTACCATCATCAATTAGATTGGATGTCAGGACTTTTTATGGCCCTGGAATTTGTGACCTCCAGTATCACTCTAAATTATACATCCCATTTTCTGTATCTACCTTTATGTGTTGAATGCAGATCCCTGCAATCTAATTACTGTCTGAGTGCTTGTCCTCAATATTGGATGGTTCATTATGAAAAGCAATATTTCTGGGAATGGAATCTATTAATATATCTGGGGAATTGATTAGTTCTACTGCACTTGATGTTCCTCTTTGCACAAAGTATGCATTTTGGAATGACATATATGAACATGCCTCCTCCCACCTTGGAACTCTTGCAGAAGAAAAAGGGGATGCAAAATGTATCTAAATAAATCTGAATTCATGATTGTGGCCTTCAGGGGACAGCAGACAGAAGAAATGACAACCATTCATATTGGCATGAGATACCCTCACACTGGTATATTAATATTATAGGAGAAACATCTCTGTAAAATACACTTCGTTGGAGAAGCAATTGGCATGGCACAGGATTGGATTTAGCCCCCTATTGCCCCAAGGTATTATTAGTGACAAGCCTAGACCCTTACAAAAGACATTTTAGAAATTGGCTATTCTTTATTATGTTGGACAGGTATAGAGAGGACATTTACTCAAGATCAGCACAAATAGTTTTATTTTGAAACATATTGAAAAAATGAAAACCACTTGGTTCTCTATATGCACATATAAATCCTCATGTTTTCCTATATGGAACTATTCAGTGAAACCTTATCTATTTTACATGCAAAAAACTGTACATTGAGTCACTGTGTACCAACCAGAACACTAATAAATATGACCTTATTAGTCCTGGTGAACATGCCGAGAGTTTGGATACCAGTAAATCTTACAGAGCCATGGCCCGATACTCCAATTGCTCATTTACTGTAATCTTTGATCATCTTATGCATAGAACAAAGAGGATGATAAGATTAGTCATTACTGGAATAGTTTCCCTGGTACTGCTAGTTTCTAGTGTTGCTGTATATTCTGTAGCTTTCACTCATTCTATACAAACTGTTCATTTTGTGAACAATTAGACAAAAACTGTAGACAAAGCTTGAAATTCACAACATTCCATTGATGCCAAATTACGATCATAACTCAGTGTTTTAGAGACTACTGTTATGTGGATGGAGATCAAATAGAAGGTCTGCAATTACAAAAAGGTATTCGGTGTCATTTTATTATTATTTGGTATTTTATAACTCCTCTTCTTGATAGTTGATCTGTACATCCTCAGGAAAATATTAAAAACACATCCCAGGTGCTATATATAATAATATAACCATGAATTTGGAATCCTTACAAAAAGTATTATCCATGTCTTGACACACACAAAATTTTGAAAAACAAATTGAGAATTGGAACAATTTTCTGATACCTTTGATCAACTTAAACCTGTGGAACTATCTCACAGACTATTTTGGATTTATTACTGGATTGGCTGTATTAATATGTGTCTCTTATTTTGCGCCGAGTCTGCTGCAAGAGAAACAAAACTGAACAATGTTTAGATGCTCTGCAACCTCAAGTCATGCTGTTTCAATTCTTGCAATTAGAGAAACAAAAAGGGGAAATTTGAGGGAACAGACTGTAAGGGATGTTGGTGGGCTAAGATGCTGACCTAGGCCCCACAGGTCTGAGGCTTGTGTTGACTTGCCTTAGAAATGGAAAAATAGGTGGAAGGTTGCATGTTTTCTGCTTATGCAGTGAAAGCTCAAAATCACAGTGCTCTCAGGAAAAAATAACATCCACCAAGGACAACAGAAAGAAAGCTAGTTCCCTGTTAAACTGTGTAGTCATCTGGGTATGGAGAAGGAATTGTCCCTCTTTTAACTCCCCCCTCTTAAAGTTTAATCTACTACTTGTTTTTCAAAATCTCCTTCACTTGTTTCATGAATCACACACAATCCCATCTGCTGTGCTCGTTGCTTGCTAATAAAAGTTGGCCAGAAACAGAGATGGGTGAGCCTGTTCACTGGAAGCAAACTCTTCTTTCCCCTTGTACCTTGAATACTGTCTTTTGTCTTTATTTCCTGCCATTCTTCCCTCAGGTATCCAGAAGTCTGATCAGCCCCTGGCGAATAAATAAATATATTTACATCCCAGAGGAAGTTTTTTCCTTAGTTTTAAAGGCCTAATAGTTATTTGTAAAAATTTAGACATTTGTAGGAACATGAATGCACCTGAAAAATATAATGTTGAGTGAAATAAATCAGACACACAAGCTTAAATATCACATGGTATCTCTCATTTGAGTGAGACAAAGTAAAAAGAAAGGAAATGATGAAGGATGGATAGAACTAGCCAAAGGGAAAGATCTCTTGCAATACGGAAGTGGTCCAAGGGAACAGGGCAAGGGGAGGGGAGTGGAAATGGAAATAAAAATAAAGATATGCCATGTACAAGAACCTAACAACTCCAGTTAATGTAAACATCATATGCCATAACATGAGCTAGACACATAATAAGAGCATGAAAAAGGACATGGGGAACTAGAAGAGGAGATAAAAGGAAGGAGAATGGAATTTGAAAAAAGAAACTAGCTGTAATATGTACACATAACCACTCCACAATGTAATTATAAACTGCATGAATTGGAAATATGTACTAACAAAAAATTAAATAAATTGATTGATTTATATATTCTTTATTTTACAGGCCTAATAACTTATTTGTAAATATTCACACTAAAATTTGCTAAATTTTCATTTTTAAGTGTTTTTCAACATGTAGTTCAGATCTAACTTTAAAGTAATTACTGAGATAGGCAATGTGACCTGAGAAAAATCAGATTAGAAAGGGTAAATTAGTAGCCTAAAATAACCATGAGGTCCAGATTAGATCTTCTAGTGATTCCTAATCCAGTTACTTCGGGGTTGGATTTACAGATGTTGTGTTGTATAACTAAACAAACAAACAAACAATTACTGAAGACCTTCACCCTTGCATCATGTGTTAACATTAAATGCTTAAGCAATGTTCTCTCATCCTTGTATTTCTAGCGCACATAATTTTGGAAGGCTCAAAAGGCACTGCTCAGTAGGTGAACACTGCCTCTTCGCAGAGAAGGAAGAATGGGGTTTAACAAGATATTCACTGGCTCTTCCTGCTTATACTCACTGTCACTACCACTAATCCTAATCTTGTAACAAACAAACCCAAACATTCGCATATCGATTAGATTGAATTTTCTTATTTTTTCTCTGAATTTGTCTTTAGCATGATTTCATTTTAAAGAATACAGTACTTTTATTTTTTACCATATTCTAAACAATTTTTTTCTCCTTTGGAGGGAAATCTTCCACATTTAGTTACTAAAATTTCCTGACGTCTTTTTTCCTGCGTGATTTCATCAATAATATTTTTAATGCCTTTATTATAATCAAATTGTCCATATATCTTTCTTTTACTTTTCAGGTTAAAGCCAGATATCTATTGAGTACATTCGTAGCCATTACTCATTTCATGATTTTTTTTCATTGATTAGCAGGCTGATTTTTGTCTAATAGCCCATCACCATCTATATTTATTTTTAATAACCTTGTTATTCCACCAGGCTAATTTGCCCAGTGTTAGTTCCATCTGCTTTTCATCAGTCTCATCAAATATCATATAGCAAAATTGAATACACAGCCGTAAACAAATTAGTGGTTGCCAGAGACTACCCAAGAAGGGGATGGAGAATGAGTGCTTAAATATGGGGTTTCTTTTTGTGATGAAAAAACTGCTTTGAAACTAGACAGAAACAATATTTGCACAATATTGTGAGTCTACTAAAAGCTACTGAGCTATATGCTTCAAAATGGTTTATTCTAGGTTATGGAAATTTCCTCTCAGATGTTAAAAAGTACTACAAATGATCTGCCCACATGGCACTCTAGTGGGAAATGTCACACAATAAATACAAAGTAAGAAAGTAGTTTAGAGTATGTGTCAAATGGTGTTTAGTGCCACAGGAAAAATAATTAATCAGTTGTATTTTACAAAGGAGATGTAATTTTTGAACAACTTTTCAATGTTTGGGATAAAACATAGGATAGTCCTGGCACATGCTAAGCACACTCTCTACCAGTACCGCTGAATTGTAACCCAAGCCAATACAATTTTAAATCAGGTAATAAAGGAAGAACTCATTGAAAAAACATTTAAGTAAAGAATTGAAGATTTTGAGGGATCTAAGCACATAGGTACAAGTTACAAGAGAATTCCAGGCTGAGAGAAAAGCAAACACAAATTCTCTGAGGCCCAAAGATAACTGGAAAACTAGCTTTTCAAAGTTGCTTTTGTTTAACATTAAGTCAGACTGCAGGAATTGAGAAAACTTTGTCACCTCTTTCAGGATGGAATGCCTCCTAGATCAAACCTTTCTCTTTTTAATGGATCAGGCTAGCTTGCATGCCTAAAGCCAAATAGAACAAGGGTAGCATTCTTAACCAGGGGCTACTATTTATTATTATTCAATTAGATTTTCTATGCCCACAAATGAGTAGAAATACATATACATTTAGGTGAAATTTCATTTGCCATTTTGGTCAACAGCAAACTCCAGTAAGTTAACATCCTCTCAATAGGCACACAAAGATTAGAAGGAGGGGAGAAGAAAATATCAATTTACCTGATTCCTGCTAATTTTTTTTGTTCCAACAAGTACTCTCACTTGAAAATTCTAAAAAATAAATGCACAGCCTTTCATTTCTTGATTTTTTTTCTTATTTTTCCAGAGAGACAGATATTCTTCCCTGATGAACAACGATAAAATGGAAATAGGACAGGTACCCTCACTGGACACAAAACATAGATTCTTAGATCTTAGCCAATGATCAATAACCAATAAAAGTAGAGATATCCCTTTTTTCTTGTCCTTCTAGGCTATCAGTAAATGTAATGAAACTTTGCATATTTTCTTCTTTTATCATTTTAAGGACCAGATATGCCGTAAAAGCAGGGACATATTACAAAGGACCCACAGACCCCTATTTAAAACTAGGACGAAACCCCATAAAACATGATGACTTATCAAAAAAAGTCACACTTATGACTCAGTTGAAAGTTACCACCCTCTAGCCCATCCTAGTGGTGCCTTAAAAGCTAATAACATTCTTTTATGAGCAGCCACATCAGATCTCAAGATTTCTTTATCCCCTCCATCTTCTCACGTTTAAACTCCTTCCCTACTGTATCTTCCTTTTTCCTGTACATTTGATTTGTTGCTTCAGTTTTAATTTCCATTATCACTAAAATGACTTACATATTCACCTTACATTGAAGTGGCTACTAAAATGTTGCAAACATTAAATGCATTCATGCCATCCCATTTTACCTTATCCTGACTCCAGTTGCTGCAAACTGTGTTTAAAGAGATTCTCCTGTACCTGCACTGGACTCAAACAGCAGCACTAATTGGATTTGCCTACAAACATCTTATCTTGACCTAATATTAGCTTACTCACTCTGTAACAGTAACTTAGCAGCTAATGTTAAATCAGTACTTTTGCTAAAATTATTGATTCTCTACTTGGACCTACAGTTGTCCTGTGAGTAGCTAACAATAGGATAAAGGGCAGCAACTTTGGATCAGATTTCTGCTCAGCTCTGAAGGTAGACATGTTAATAATTTAAGGGGTCTTCATCTAAAGCTAATAATGCTCCCCTTTAAGGCTGAAAGCACCAAGATAAGAGTAGCTAAGACATTTTTTAAGATTTGTAAGGATATTACAATCAACAAATTGTCAGCTTCTGGGTGCAAAAATATTCCAGACTACCAGCAAGGTGTCTGAAGTCTCTCAGCAAAGCCCCAGTAATATGATTATCACCAGGCAGCAAAAAAAATTTTCTCACTGACAAGGCTCTGCATGGCTGATGCTGAGATCCTGACTAACCAGATCACAGTTTGATCAAGGATTCTTGATTATGGATAATTCTTACCCTCACATTTATTCCTTCACCTATATAACTTCAAAGCTTTTATTAGCTCTGCAGAAGACAGGGTTGAGGGAAGTGTGGTCCACAGGTTCTTTTCCTCAAAATATCTATACTGAATAATTTTCTTTCCTACTTTCTATTGCTTTTTTGTTTCATTTTTTTCAGCAAATGGCCAGACATGATCTTTTAGGGACCATCCTAGAACAGTAGGATTAGCACAGCCAGAATAGGCCTTTCTATCAATCATGGATTAAGGGCCACATCTCCATCAATCTTTGAGGTATCTTGGGCTGCCTACTGTCCTATCCCTCTATCTCGCAAACAATATCCATGGTCACAACAGTCACCCATGAATTAGGTCTTGGGGAAATCCTCAACTTAGGCACAGGTGCAGAAACACCTCAGAGTGTCCAAAAGTAGTCTCTGGTCATGGACAAACTCATTATCTACTTATCCATATGGGTCATATCACACAGATACAATTATAACACAGTGAAATAATTATAGGGAAATAAGTGCATAGTTAACATAGAGGACATAACTTAGCATGAGCTGTCAAACACATCCAGGACAGCTCTCTGGGAGAGACGTAGACTCTATAGAAATAAAAGACCAAAAAGAAATAAAAGAAATGAAAGGCCCCTTTCTCTTAATCTCATGCTTCAGTGAGCTTCTTCACCAGCCAACTCTCACTCTGCAGTGCATACCTTTTTTCTGCCTTCAACAAATGTACACTTTTCTGTGTGTCTTATCCAATTCTCTTTTCAGGATACCAAGAAGAGGAAAGAAGCCCCACAGGACTTTCCATCTGGAAACAATCGCCCCACCCTGCAGTCAGTCTCTTTTACCAGCCTAGGACTCTGTTAATGAATGTTAGTTTCCTTTTCCTCCATTTCTAAAAGTTTTGTTCATTTTCATAAACTGGATCATTATGTCTGGTGTTTAGATGTCTCCCTACAAGCTTCATATGGTCATAGATGGGGCTTTTTCAGAGGTGGGTAGATCTAGAATACGTGATGCTGGTATTGATTCATGGTGCAATGCTAGGATCAAAGGCAATAGGATTAATGGTATGAGTCCTAACTACCGTAAGCAGTCTGGAAAAGATACAAAGGATAGAAAGTGCTGTGGTTAACCCATGCTTGCATTCTACTTTCTATGTGCCATGAATTATTTCTCCTATGTGATGTCTGTCTGTCATCCACGCTGTGTTTCAGTCAACCAATCAAGGACTGGAATCTTTACAAACTGTGAACCAAATAAACTTTTTATCGATTACCTTTGGGTAGAAGGTATTTTGCCTCAGCAACAAGAAAAGAAACTAAGACAGAATTTAATACAAGTAAAGTGGAGTTGCTGCCATGACATTACCTGGCCACATGACTTGAGAGTCTTTGGAACTTGCTTGTGGTAAGGGGAAGAGTTAGGAAAGGTTCAGAGATGCCAGCTGAAAACAATAGAGCTGGAACGCCTTATGATACACTTGATTGGAGATTCTGGTCAGAGCTTAGAAGATAGGAAGGTTATTGTAAATGTTGCCAGTAAAGACCAGGCTCAGAAGGTTTCTGCTGGGACAAAGAACTTCATTGGCCATTGGCCTCCAGAACATTTGTGTTATGGTTTGGCAGAAAGTTTGTCTGCATTTCACTCCTGCCCAGAGACTTTGCATATGATTAAAGATGGGGAACTAATTGTGCCAAGAAATTCCAAGACAGTCTAATGTTGGAACAGTGGCAAGGTTACTGATGGGAGATTTTAGCCAGATTTATGTTGGGAATCAAGAGCAAAGACCCTATCATAGTGAGTTTGACCAGAAAGGAAGCTCTAGTAAAGTTGTGGTCTGCAAAGATGCAACAAAAGAAAAATTATTTGCTAAAAAGGTTAGAAAGTAAAAGCCAGGTATTTCAGAAGAAGACAGCAGGACAGATGATGACCTGAAGACATCATAAAAACTAGCAGGACTCAAGATTTTTCAGCCTCAGAGTTGCAAAGGTGAAACATTCTATTTTGAGAAGGGAATCCCAGAGCACCATGTTCCAGAAGAACAGCACCATAGATAATTTATTCCTTAGAGTTGGGTTCAGAGTGTTTGGTGATTAAGGCACTCAACCCCTACAGCCAAACAAGGAGGAGGCCTGTCTACTGCTCCAGATGGCAGCAGATACTGTTATTCCACATGGTGCTGGTCTTAGGTGCATGAAGAATGCAAGAGATGTGGGGCAAGGAAGGCTTCCACACAGATTTCAGAAGAAGGCCTGGGAGGCCAGGCAGTGTACACCTGTGAGGGCAGTGTGTGAAGCTCAGAGTGTGAAGTCAAAAATGTGGTAAAGATCCCAGAAGTTTGGAGAGGCCAAGAGCAGGGATCATCTGAGGAAAATTCAGCAAGGAGAGAGCAGAGCTGGCTCAAGACAGAAACTACAGGAGCTACGACCATGGGAAGTGCTATAAGGGCAGAGCTACCCTAGCCATTTGGAGTTCACATCTTGCCAAAGATTACTTTGGATGTTGGACACAGAACTATAGGATTTAATGTTCGCTTCACTGGATTTTGGATTTAGTTTGGTCCCATTCATTCGTATTACCTTTTTGTAACATTTGAAATGGAAACATCTATTTTGTGCCATTGAATGATGGAAGTGTGTAACTTTTTTTTTCATTTGTATAGAGGTTTGCAGTTAAGAGTTTGCCATAAATCTCAGAGGAGACTTTGAATTTGGACTTCTCAGCAACACTGAAAATCATAGAACTTTGGTAACTCTTACAGATGGAGTAAGTGCCTTTTGCATAAAGGGATATGCATGAATCTTTGGGAGGCCAGGGAAAGAATGTTATAGTTTGTGTTTAGATGCCCTCTTCAAAGCCTCATGTGGTCATATGTGGGGGTTTTTCAGAGGTTGGTAGATCTAGAGTATATGACACTAGGATTGATTCATAGTGCAATGTTAAGATCAAGAACACTAGTATAAAGGATGTGTCTTGGTTACTTTCCACTCCTTGCTGATACAAAACACTTGACACCCCAAAGTGAATGAAGGAAAGATTTGGCTTGCAGTTTGTGAAGGTTTAAGTCCATACTCAGCTGGCCCCCAAGCAGGGTGGCATGGCTAAACAGCAACCACTCATGGCAGCTGCAAGTGATGAGAGAAAGGGGAAAAACACACCTCCTTTCCTCCTTGTATTATATGCTGGCTATCTACCCCTGGGTTGGTGCAGTGCTCACACTACCAATCCCAGCACTAGACAATGATCCAATCACGAACACTAGAGTCAGGTGCCTCAATGACCACTTGAGGCTTTGGGGAGACCCCCATACAGAAACCATAATAGTGTGCCTATCCCCCCTAAATAGCCTGGATAAAATACAAGTGATAGGAAGTGTTTTGGTTACCCCTTGCTTGCTTTGCTACCTTCTGCATGCCATGAACTGTTTTTCCTCTGTGATGACTCTCTGCTCTCCACTCTGCATGGGAGCCAATCGATTATGGCTAAAGTCAGTACAAACTCTGAGCTAAGTAAGACCTTCATCGTTTGCCTTTAAGTGTTGGGTATTTTGTCTCAGCAACAAAAAAAAGTAACCAAGACATGGCTCAATCCTTTGGGGAATAATAGGAAGGATGAAGAACAACCTCATAAGTCAAAATCAAGACCCAGATTTATTTTTAAAAAGGATCTACTGGCCTCTAGTTTGCAGTGTAACCCAAAACATATAGTTTAACCTATTTAACTTTTTTCTATTCTTATTGTGAATAATCACAAATAATCACACTTACAAACAAGAATCGTTTTCAAAGCCCAGAGTACTCAAACTAATCGTCTCCTTGGAAACATCTTTTTTAATTTCCTCAGCCAAAATAAATGAAGAATTGTCTTATGCCACATATAAAATGTAATCTATAGTTAACATATATAAATGCACAACTTCTTCTTAAGTGTTTGTTATTAAAACTTTAAATAAGTTAAAATGTCCTGTGGCTATAAGTTGGACATATATACAGTGAATAAGTTAACTCTAAATACTATCCATCTTAGTGAGTTTTTTCAAGCAAATAGGAGTAAAATGAGAAAATCTTTAGCTTACAAGAAACTGCAAAAGGAGAAAATAGTATCAGAAATAATATTTCTTTTTGCCAGAAACACATTTATATGGTATTTTTTGATCAAAAAAGTTCTAATGTAAAGCCTTTCAAACTGATGTATTTCATGAAATATTATGATTCTTTGTATTCAGAGAAGTCATTAACTGAGCATTTAAGAAAAAAGGCACAGTAGTTTATATGGGTTTTGATTAGCATATATTTGGGCTAAAATATCCATCTGCAAATGGTATGTACATAATCCTTTCTGTTACCATGAGAATAAACATTCACTCCCAAAGGGTTTTTTTCCTAAAGCATCTTTTCCTTTGTGAAAATTATGGAAATGAAAATACCAATATTTGGTGATCACTAGCTTTACCTACCTTTCCATTCCCCAAGTCCTACACACCACAAATGCATTTACTTAAATTTTGAGAATAAATACTCATATTCTAATTTTCATGTTAAATCATCTGGATTCACAAGCCCTGAAAAAGCATCTGTAAAAATCACTGCAAGAGAATGGCTATTGAGGTTTTTAAGGAAGATCACTCTTAATAGTTATTAATTGCCTTATTTTGTGTAAACAGTTGAGAAAAAGGAATATCAGTGGTATGTAACCCTAGTTATTCCTTACTTAAATTGGAATGATAAACAAATTATGGAAAGAAAATTTAGACACACCTCTCAAGGAACACAGGAATATAACACTAAATATTTGATAAGATACCAAAAATAATAGACTTTAGAACTCTTATTTCTCTTTGCATCCTACTAAATGAAGGAATGTGATTGAAAGATGAATAGGACCAAGTTCTGCTATTGATCTATGTTTCTGTCAAAGTTATCCTGAGCCTTGAAGTCATATCTGATTCTCTGGTTTCATGTTTTGATAGAAAATATTCAGTACACTCTATTTAGTTGCTTTATCTGTTAAAATATGGCATGATTCATTAATGTAAATTTTGCAAGTTTTAGGTAAGTTCTCTGACACCTTCTTGATAAGTTCTGAGTTAAGGCAGATAACTATGTACAGATTTTAGAAGAAAAACACAGAAAGAAACATCTCTTCTGTTCTCAGAAGTCATTGTTGAAGTTTGAATTCAAACAATATCGAAATGAACACATGTTCTAAAATCAAGTAGTTTGGTGGACCGGAAGGTCTTTCATCATTTTACTCTCTTGTTCCTTCAATAGGAAATTAAATGTGGTTTGAATGTGTGAAAAATTTATTGAGGATATGAGAAAAGACGAAAAGTCCAGAATTGCCATTTTTAGGGTTTTATTTTCGCTTCAAATTAACAAATAATTATACATATATTTATTGCATACAATCTGACATAAATAGATAGATATGGTTAATAAGAAAATTAACATATTCATTATCTCACAGAGTAGATCTTATGTATTCTTACCAGAAAACATAAATGTGAGTTAATATAAGGTTGTTTTTTAACTTAACAATATACCTTGTATGTAAAAATCTGAAAGTATCTGTAGAGGTCTTAAAGTCCTAAGCATACTTTTAAAAAGTCAAAGATATTTTATTATTTCTAAGGCCTCCTCAGGTATATTACTGCACAACTTCAGGGAATGTTATTCTATCCAAACTGATTTCTCAACAAAGATCCAGTAACAAAGATACATTGTCTCAAGGAACAATGTTAGGTCATAAGTTATCTGACTATTTTACTTGGAATTTAAAATTAAAGAACTTTTTTTCCATAATGGAACTATTTAAAAGAACCATTGACACTATGGAAATAGACAAGAAAAGAATATAATGCAGTTTGCTGACTCAGTTGAATTGTGGACTTCATTTCAATTTTTTCTTAAAAGGACAACAATGACCTTGCCCATCTATTGGCAATCAGGCTCAAGTTGTATTGTTCTGACCTCAAATAATGTTTTTGTTTCACATTTGGGCTGGTATTAAGGAAATAACTAAGGTTCAGATAGTCATTTTAAAAAGAGAGCATTTAAAAGTTGCATTCAAATAATACATCACTTACTCCTGATGGTTAGAAACAGTATAAGAGACATTAAATTGGTACTTGCTTTACCTAATTTTCTTTGGAATGATGTCACACAAATGAATCTAAACAGACATACGTTCTCTACTTAAATATACATGTACCCAAATGCATACTTTAATAGTAATTAGTGAATTAGCAAGGAACACAATTTTCACCTAAGTTTTAGAAAAAATGTTTGGAATTGAAAGCTTTGTAAAATATTGTTTTATTCTTAAAACTACTTCGGAAAACTATACTTGGTTATTAATATTTAAAGATATTTAAAATATTTGACATCTTTGTATAATATAATTAATAATAACAACTGGTACATTATGCTGCATACCACACATGGTCTTAGCGTTTTTCTTGACACTATATGATCTCAGTAGGCTATCAATTTTCTGTTCTTTCTGTTTTTCATAGCTTCTCTATTTCACTCTAGCAATAATTTTATTACTTGTCACTTTTGCATGATGCTTATATATGCCCTTTTAAAATCTTAAAAATTAAAACTTTGCATTAGATGTAAAATATATATAAATGAAATACAAGTCTCAATATAAATGCATGGAATATAAATATGGAATATTATATATATATATATATATATATATATATATTCCACAAATGCTGATGGAGCATAAATTAAAATATACCCAAAGAAAACTGCTGTATTTTATAAAAAGTAAAATTTAAATACTTTGCATAAAATAGTGTCATATCATAATTCCTAGAGAATCTAAAAAGAATGTGAAGATAATTACATGACTATAAAGAAACTAAAATAGAATACTAATAAAATTATTCCAATAGAAAGAATGAAATTAGGAGCATAACAATACACAGATGGGAGCTGGGGTGTACTTTAGTGTAAAATGTTTACCTAACACGAGTGAGGCCTTAGGCTCAATCCTCAGTACCACACAAACAAAAAATTTGTCAAACTGGATAAAGGAAAGAAATAACGATGTGCTGTTATGCATAGGAGATGCATTTTAAATATAAAGCACAAATAGGTTGGAAATAAAACAATAAAAGAAGGGCTGGGGACTTAGCTCAGCG
>PVJX010031920.1:0-20829 GCA_004027295.1 Dolichotis patagonum | reverse complement strand
AGCAACAGTGAAGACCATTATACCCTCACTGTGGAGGGGAGTGACTGAGCTGCCTGCCTCAAGATCTTGACAACAGGCATTTGCTTGCTGAACAATGTAGAGTGATGACTGAGTGCCTCAAGGTTTCGTGATTATTGAAGCTCCCAACATCTTTATAGGAACTACTTGGTCACATATCAGTCTTAAGATTTCTTTGTCAGATAACAGGAACCAACATAAATTCACTACTAGATTAGAACAAAAATATAATTACAATTAAATTTAGCCATACAGTGATTATTGAATTGGCACAGATTAGCAGGAAGACAACACATTCTTCCTACTATCTGCTCTTGTTCACTTTGTTGAATCCCAGCACTGGCCTTTTAGGTGCTTTGACTATCACCTGGTATTCAAGAGTCACTTGATATAGACATAATGGTAGACTAGAAATAAAATTCTGGTTTGTTTATGGTTTGCATCAGGCAACAGAATTTTCCAACCAAAATCTCAGCATGACATAGTAGGACAGCTCTGAGCACCATCCCTGTATATCCAAGCTAAAGGCCTTGTTTGGATCTTATACTCAGTTTGGCAAAGATGGGAAATATCTCTCAACTGTTTCAATCAATGCAATGAGAGCCTATATAGATCTTTATGGAGACTCACATGCCACTAATGCTACCAGTTACATTAATTTCTTTGGCTGCTGAGAGAAATTATCATAAACTTTGTAGTTTCCAACAACAGCACTTTATTCCTTTTTAGTTCTAAAGGCCAGAAATCTAGAATTCAAGGTACAGGTGGCTGTGTTTCCTGCAGAGGCTCTGAGGGAATGTTTCTTATCTCTTTTGTTGCTGCTAGCCACAGGCATTGTGTGGCTTGTGGCTGTGTCACTCTGCTGCCTTGACATTGTCTCCTCTTCTTCTTTTGATGTAATCTCCCTCTGCTTCTCTCTTACAAGCACATTTGTCACTGGCCTTAGGGTCCATAGGATAATCTAAATTAATCTCCTTGTCTCAAGGCCTTTACTTTAATTATATCTTCACAGAGCAAATAAGGTACCTTTTTCCAAATAAGGTACGATTCATGTTCACATTCATAAATAACAATTATGGAGATCAGGGCATGAGCACATGTTTTGGGACTCATCATCCAACTATTACACAGTGAGACTCTTTTCTGATATTTAGGATGCAGTTTAGTGTGTCACAACACAGATATCAGGAACAAGAGGAATAACTGCCTCTTGAGTAACCTTTGCTGACCATTTATGCTTAGAAGAGTATGACTTCATGATAAAGCAAGTGACAGCCTCTAGGGCACAGTTTAAATCCATACTGTAAATCCATGTAAATATAATAATATTTATTAATATAATATGTATATATTATTTCAAATGTATATTTTACACCATCTAAAATGAAAGCATTTGAAAGTAAATCATGATACTGAATAGGAGGGAACCCCAAAATGATTTACTTCCAGAATAGAAGTTTTACTTTTAAGAAAATAAATACACTGTAATGTTTATTTAATCTGAAGCTCTGCTGGTAACTTCCCACCCTCTAAATAATGTTATAGTTAATTCTCACACCAATACTTAGAAAAAATTATTTTATCCATTCTATAGGTGAGGAAACTGAGGCTCAGTAGCACTAAAATTTCCACTTTGCTAGAAAGCACATAGCTGAGACTTGGCCACATTTGTGCCAGACTCTAAAAGTCAGATTGCTTTATGTACAGTTAGACTGCCTTCTCTATGTAGGTCCAGCCCACATGAAAACATCCTCACCAGTTTCTTGGAGTTCTTGCTATTCCATCAGCTTTGACTAAGTGCCCACTAGAGAGGTAACATTGATGAAGAGGAAGACAGAAGCAGGGAAATATAAAGACAGGAAAGGAGGTAGAGAGAGGGGAAGAATTCAGAAGTCCTTCATCTGTCAATAAAGAAGAAAATTAAGGGTATTTTCTTGAGCCTCCCATCTAGGAGAATAACAGGCCCTGTACATATCTTAGACATCCGGAGAGTCAGGACAGAGTATATGGGAATCTTGGGCTGTTCCCGCATTGGAGGCATCTTGGCTGGTCCTGTGCCTGGAGTGACTTTGTCTTGTAGATCTCATAATTCTGGTTCTCTACTACTGTACCTCTTAGTCCTACTTTAGCTGCTGCCAACTTCTGATAATTCTCCTGGTCAACATTATTATATATGTAATAGATTGTATTGTTGCCTGCAGTTCTTCAACCTTCTCTGCTCTACAACCACCGCAGAGAGAAATTATTCTCTTCCAGGTCTTCCTCCATAGGTGCAGAAAATCACCTCATCCCATTGCTATTGGGTGTGGCCAGCTGACTGGCTTTGACCAATTAGATGTTATCAAACATGACATAAGCAAAAGAGTAAAATGCACTTCTAAATCAAGTTTGTGCTCCTGTGTTTCCACCACTCCCAAGAGAAGAACATAATCTAGCTAGTCCATTGCTCCAAGTGGAGTAGAGGGACATGGAGAGGAGTAGGCCCAACCTTCTGTCAGAAGCCCAACCTATTAATCTCAGCCTGGGTCAGTTGATCAATGGCTGACCCGCAGACACTTAAAAAAATTGATTGAGGGTACCATGTCACTCTACTTTGAGATGGCTTATCATACAACATATCCTAGTAGTGGCTGACTACTACCTTCTGCATCTGTACTTGTATTCATCACTGTCTACTACTGTTCCACTGTGAGTGCTACCATACTGCTTTGGGATGCTGAAAACTAGTAGGAATTAGAGCTAGGTATATCTGCACGTTATCTGGGTTCCTTAGTTTACACTGAGCCTTGGAAAGCAGGGAGGCTGGTCCTTTTTCCACACTGCACCATCCTACTGTCTCCTTAACCCGGAGGTAGGGAGTGTCCCCCCATCTGCCTGAAGCCAGGTTTCTGAAGATGCACCTGCAGAACTAGCCATTCATAGACTTAGCATCTACACAGCTGGATGTAGACATGGGAACGTGTGGCTTGAATTGAACAAGCCAAAGTTGACTCCCATCCTTGCTACTTCTCTAATTGGCCACACCTGAGCCTTTGTTTCTAGAAATTGTGAGCGAAACAATGTTGTGGTGTAGCAGCTTTTCAGAGACACAAAAGAAAACTACCAGTCTAAATCTCTGACTTCAGTAATGAGCACCCAGCCAGGATAGATACCAGTGGTTTTCTCTGGGGCTGGGATTATGCAGGTTTTCAAAGACAGTTCTTTGTTCTCCAATGTGTTCTCTAAATCCCCCAAATTGAATATTTTTTCTTGAGTACAATAACAGTAAGTACTAATAAAAAAAAAGAAATGTCTCTGTAGCTTTGAGTGGAACTCAGTGGGCTGGGGCGTAATGGGAGGGGTTAGGGCAGCTCTAACAGGACCTATTACTCTTGGAGGAGGTAGGGGGTGTTGGACTCAGTGACTCACAGCAGCAGCATAAGACTTGGAGACCAGCCCATCATTGTCACTTGGCTTTGGCTTCCCTGAGGGTCATTATCCTAACCTTAGGTGGGTAGCTTGCAAGGGCCTCCCACAAAGGGGGTGGGGGTGGGAGGATCAAAGTCCAGTGAGGGCCTATCACTGGATCAAACAAGTACATCAGCACTATAGGGGTACCTTCCTTTGTGCAGTAAATGGGTTCCAGGAAAATGGTAAGAATCACAGTGTGAAATCAAAAGCCATTTTATATGTGCCAGGGAGTTTTCTGAATCAAAGGCTTCTATTGTGAAGCCTTGGGTAAAGTGAATAATCCCTCTCCTTTTTTTCTTCAGCATAAATCTGTATTTTTACTTGGGGTATTTTTGCGATTCCATGAGGAAACCAACTGACAGAGAAAGACATAGCTAGGAACTTTGGCCCACAGTTAATGGCTAGGACCATCATCTCTAACTGGAAGGGCAGTTCCATTGGGTCCTGGTGCTAATGTATCATGTCCTTTGCTTATGTTACTCCTTCTTTCTGGAATGCTCTCCCCCTAGATATGCTTGTGGGTCCCTCTCTATCCTTTGGGCTGGTGCTCAAATTCCACTTGTCTTCATAGTAAGAGCTTCCTCATCGTCCTCTTTAAAATTGTAACCTTATAGCACTCCTGTTTTTCTTTGCCCACTTGCTATTACCCCGTAGAACTTACTACCACTTGTTGAATTGTGTATTTTCCTGGTTTTGTTTTCTGTCTGGGTCTTTCCCGGGATTGTAACCATCTGTCTCAGGTGGGGCAGGATTTCAGTTGGTTGTTTGCACTGCATTATCTAGAGTGGTACCTGGACTAGTGCTGCCAGTGTCTGGGCCTTCATGCAAATATCTGTTGCGTGAACTGAATGTATGACCTTGCCTATCTTAGTTAACTTTTCAGTGTGTAAAAGATACATAAATTGGTGAAGTGGCCAGGTACTCTCAGTGTGAGCACCAAGGTGTTGGTGGGGTTGGAGTGACCTACAGAGAATAGGAGATCCCCTTTGTCTGAGAGGACAACTACTCCTCAGTGCTGGTAAACTCTTGTCACAGGGAAGCTTGCCCAGTATTGCCAGACTGTGTGTGTGTGTGTGTGTGTAAGAAAAAGCCAGCACTTTATTTAAAAGTGAAATCATCTGATTTTTAATGTCAATAACCAACTCGTTTTTACAAAAATCTTATGCATATTAGACAAAAACATCTGTGAGTCAGATCTGACAGGTGGGGCCTCAGGACTAGCTATTATTCCTCTAAAATTCTCTTTTCTTCTGTTATAATCTCTTTTAAACTTCTAGACTTCCATTAAATTGCTTCAATCTTTCTGGTTGTTGTGGGAAGCATACAGAATCATGAAGCACAAACCAAGGAGGCTGACTTAAATGGTGAGGAATGGGCCATCTTACACGTCTTCTCCACCTGATGTGGGAGGTCTGCTCCACGTAAAACCACCAGTTGTCTTCTTACTGACACAGAAAATTGACACATGGTATGGGCAGATTTGTTTGAGGACCAAGGCAGAAGGACTCCTGACATTATTAGAAGAAAATTTGTAGAAGATTTCCTCTATGCAAGTTAGAAACTTCACTTGGTCCTAGATCTGGGCTGATTGGACAATTTGGAACCCTTTTCAACTGTGTCACTCAGTGATCCATTTTATTCTCTCATAATGAGTTCTGCTCCTTGGCTGATGTTAACAATCTTTATTGCTTGTATTTGATAACTTGTGAAATGTTCCAGTGAGTCCTCTGGGATCTTTGAAGGACCATGATGAAACCACAGCTAAAACAAACAGGAAATGTCCAAAAAAATGCGATTGCTCTGATGACCTCCAATCCCAGAACCACCAAAATGAATAATGTTATTTTGACCATTATATGGGTTGTGGGTGGACCCTTTCATGCTGTTGAATGAGTTATTTTATGACTTTGATGTGGTATATGATATGGAAATATAGGTCTTGGGATTAATAAACTGCTGGAAATTCAGAGACAGGATTGGAAAATAAGAAGTGAGAGAGGGGAGAGAGGAAATATGGGTATGTGTTAATGCTGAGGTAAATAGAGCAGTGGGAAAAAGGAAGAAGAGAAAGGAGAAGAGGCACACAGCAGTAATCATTATGGCCAGCAAGAATTGCTGTGAAGAAGCCAGATAATGCTGACTTTATACACACAAAGACCTAGATTTGAGGATCAGCTCCATTTCTTATCAGCTATGTATGTGTGTCTTGGGACAAGTTCTTGAGTTTAACTGAGACTTGGATTCACCTACTATCACATGGGCCTAGCCAAGCCTTCCTCCAGGGATCAGTAGAAAAATCAAGTAAAATAATGTATTTGTGATACTAAGTACAGAGTACAGCAGAGAGACTCAACAACACACACACACATACCACCCAAGATTCTGGGCCTCAGAATCTTTGGTTATTAAAAGGTAGCTGGGATTGCACTACATCAAAGGGACAATTTTAAATGTATACAGTGTTTAGAGAAAAACGGTAGTGGGTAAGGCAGCCAGTAGAGAAAACACCACAGTCCGAAGAGAGTGGGGTCTTCTGCAGTCTGTTACCTCTGCTCTGTTCTGAGATCTTCAGTATTTCAGAGGAAGCCTAATGTCGGTCTTAGGGTGAAACCTACTTTATAAGTGTGAGCATCTAACCGCAGTGTCCATTTTAAAACATGGTATTATGTGAGCCACTAACAGGTGAGCAAGCCAAACCATATATAGGTCACTTCCAACCCAGGTGCCACCATTTTCAGCCTCTAACCTGAAAGATTTAGAAGGATTATTTGTAGAATGATTATTTATTAGGGCCAGGATAAGTAATTCTGAGTTCAGATGACCACAGAAAATGTCATTTGACCCAGAACCCAAGTTATGCCTAAAATTCCACAGAAAAGTCAGAAAACTTTGCTTCTCTAAGGTCTGGGAATCAGAAAGGGTATATTCTCTGGTGAATTTAAGTACAACTGAAAAAGCCAGATGCACACTAAATTTTTCTAATTTTAGCCATTTACAACAGAATTTCTAGGGGTGAGGCTTGGATATAAGTATTTTTAGGCTTGTAAAGTTTCCCTGAGAGTTTCAAAGTTGTAATCATAATTCTGACAGCCACTGTAACATTTTATAAAGGTAATCTGGGATTAAATAGAATAATAATTCTAATGTATATAGAAACATGTTTTGTAAAAGTGAAATGAGAATTTATTTCCTGTGAGCTTTTCATTTATTTTATAGTCTCATCTTCTAATAGGAGGATAAAGATAACTGTCCTCCCTCTCCACCTAATTAGTTAACATCTTTGTTTGCATAAATATATTAACGTCAGTTGCTATGAGACCAATAAATACAACTAAAAGAATTTTTTTTGTTGTTGGACAATTGCATTTACATTGCTGTCAATTTTTAACTATATGGACTGCAAGTAATGTAAGTGGTTGTTAACCTTGCCACAGATTATTTGAAGCTCTTTACATCAAGGAGTGGAGTCTATTTCCATAGTTCTTAAAGCTGGGCTGACCTTGTGACTTGCTTTAACCGATAAACAGAATGTGATAAACATGAAGAATGACTTTGGAGTTCAGGCCTCAGAGGACTTCACAGCTTTCATTCTCATTTTTTTGGATACCAGATGCCATGTGTAGAAGCCGAGCTCTCCTGCTGGAGAGGCCATGGGAGAGAACCAAGGCTCTCACTGACAGCCCAGTTGTCAGACATGTGAGCGAGGCTGTCCAGGTCCAGCCAGCCACCAGCTGACCTACTGAGATCTGCCAACAGATTGGGAATGCCACATGAGCCCAGCTGACACCATATGAAACAGATATGGGCTTTTCTAGCTGAACTCAGTCCAAATGACTGATCTAAAAAGTTATAAACAAATAAATGACAGTTATTTTAAGCGACTAAGCTTTGGGAGTGGTTTGTCACACAGCAATAGGTAACTGATACACCTTTGCTATCATTTAAACAATAATAAAAAGCTTTCATAGAGTTGAACAAGGATTTCCAAAAGGCCTAGAAGTTAGAAAAATATTTCAAAAGCAATATTTAATATTTGGATATTATGCTTTGAGTCACGAAAGGCATCCGAAGGAGGATAGGGAGTCTTTGACACATAAGAAGGACTTAGGAATCTCTAGGTAAAATTAGGTAGTGCCTTAGTCAATTTTGGTGGTTATAACAAAATACCGTAGATATATCATACTTATAAACAACAGACATTTATTTTTCACAGTTCTGGAGGTTGGGAAGTCTGAGACCAAGATGCCAGTAGATTCTGGTGGGGATCAACTTTATGGTTCATAGGTAGCACCTTTGCATTGTGTTCTTAAAGAGTAGAAGGGTTAAGGCAGTTTCTGAGGGCCTTGTTTGTAAGGACACCGATCTTATTCATGAGTATTCTGCATTCATGACCTAATTTCTCCCCAAAGGAAATAAGAGATCAAAGACTCCAAATCCTAAGACTGTCATCTTGAGGATTAAGGTTTCAACATACGAATTTTGAAGGGGACATATACATTCACATCATAGCAGATTGGTTGCTTTCAGCTGAAAACAGCAAAATATATAAGCATGAGACTTCTGCAAAAAAGAATCACTGGTACCTATCTTCTTAAATTGGGAAGTAAATGAATACAACGTTGCTGCAGTAGCTCAAGTTCCAGCCTCTATCCCTCTTTTTCCTGCCACCCACAGTTAACAATATTTCTCTTTTTGGTCTCAGATTAGCTGCTGCAGTTCCAAGTTGTCTTACAATGAAATTTCAAAAAGGACGGGAAAATGGTAGGGGAAAGTTGTGTACCTTTATTTATGAGGGAAGGAAAATTTTCTCAGGAGTTTTTGGGCAAAAGTTTCTCATGCTTTGTTGGCTGATGTGGGATTATCAGGCCACCTTACTGCAAGGGAAGCTTGGAATGAAGTCTGTGGTATTTTAAGTCTCTGTTATGGGAGATAGATGTGCTTTAGGAAAAAAGTATAAGGATAATGGCTAAGAAGTGACAAAACAAGGGTGTCATCCATGGCCAAACAGAGAAGACTGAGTACCTGAGGACCCTGAGACTGTGCTTTAATCATAGACATATCATAGTTGTTTGCCTTTGTATGAAGTGCTTATTCTGAAATTAACCACAATCCGGAACCTTTTGTGGTTATGGTAAATGGACATCGAGAATTTGAAGAACTGGCTGACCACATTACCGCAACGGCAGTGGTGCTATAGTCTGAAGAATTCCCCTTGATCCTTTGTATTTGGTGGCAGGGAGTTAGAGATGAAGAGCTTTCTCTGAGTCTTGCTTTGGGGTCAAAACCAAGATGGCAGTCAAAGTGATCTCTATTTCCAAACGTTGTTGGAGAAGAAGGTAGATTACTATATCTTTCAAAACAATATCTGCAAGCCCCCACTAGTGGATCTGAGGATGGATTTGGAGCCTGAGGGAAAGCAGGTAATTATTTAATTTCCCACATTCTGTTATGTCCCCTTTAGACTACCAGAGTGGAAGAGGTTTTCCAGATTGACTTGAGTCTCTACCTCTTCCAGTCAAATCCTCTTGTTTGCTTCAGGACAGTTGCTTGTCATTTTAAAAAGAAAATTGGTAAATTTTAAAGTGTTACATTTTCATCTATGTTAATTTACCTTTTTCTTCCTTTCTACTTTTTAATACCTTGAATTTACTTGTCTCTTTGCGTTTCTCTTGTCAGCTTTGTGCATGACTCTTAAGATTTGGAATTATTCTAATGATCTCCCCAGATGGTGTACAACTAAGAATTCCAAATGTCCAGCACTGGAGGATATTAGCAGCCAATTCAGAACTGATGATGAACCATAAACTTAACCAGTTTGAAAATTGCATGGTCAATCTGATTGTTTGCCTAAAAATTATGGTTTTTAAAATTTAAGCTGTATTACTAGTAAGAACATACAATAATTCATAATTGTAGTTATCAGAAACAACCATTCTTTCTATTTTGGTGAATATGCTTCTAATTTTTATGGGAAATATATTGTACATATGTATCATACATGTGTATGCATAAATATTATATATAAAATATTCTTCCCCAAAGACATATATACAAATATTATATATATTTATATATAATAGAATAGAATAGGATAGCATTTATCACAGTGAATATGCTGTTTTATAATGGCCTGTTTAACTTAACAATATCTCATGAACATTTTCCATGAACACATAAATGTCTAAAAAGAAAAGATTATATAGTGTCCCTCTTTGTAATGGTTTGGCTTAACAGTTTTTTGACTTTACAGTTGTGTGAACGCATATTCAAACAACTATTCTGTATGAACATTTATTCTCTCACAGGATTTTTAAAATGCTAAGTCATGTTGTTTTTAATTACAGATGCTCCTGGATTTATGGTAGGGTTACACTGAGGTAAATTCATTGCAGTTTGGAAATACAGTAAGTTTAAAGCACATTTAACACTGAATCTGCTGAAAATTGTAGTTAGCTTGTATCTTAGACATGTTCAGAACACTTCCATTTGCCTACAAAATGTGCTAGGCAAAATCATCCAACACAAAGTCTATTTTATAATAAAATATGGAATAGCTCATGCAGCTTATTGATATTATACTAAAAGTGAAAAGATGGTTGTATGGGCATACTTCTGTACCACTGTAACCTTTAAAAAATCATCAAGGCAAGTAACATAAGCTGGGAACTTTTACTTTTAAATTTTTATGTTGTTTCCATTTTATTCTATTATAAACAATGCTATGACATAAGTAACCTTAGGGCTAAATATTCAGGTACATTGGTGATCATATTTTAGATTAAACTTCTTAAAGTAGAATTGGTGGCTTGCCAGTAAGCTGCCGCCTGTGAAGCAGAAGCTCTGTGGCGTAGTGTGCATATGCAGCTTGGCCAAAAGCCAGTCCTACAGGGGCATTTGCTTTAGGTTATACACTGGGCATATCAGGCACTGAGTGGAATTTTTGTTTCCATAACAGGGCTGAGTGGAATTTTTGTTCGAGACAGAGATGAGTTTGGCTGTGTGTTTAGACTGCACGAACGAGTAGAAAAAAAGACATATTATGAAGTCACATATAGATTTTATTTCTCCCAATAGCCTTAAGTATATGGTTGGACAAAGAAAGAGGGAGAATTTGTCTGTTAGGAGAACAACAGTAGGGAGATTCAATGCTTAGAAGATGAATTGGTCACATCTTTGGTTACAAGTCTGGACTTTGTTTTGTGATTTCAGGATTACAACCCAGTATCCATAAATTTAAGTCAAGAATTAAAAAAATAAAATAGAAACTCTGCCAAAGTGGTGGTGAATTCTTGTTCTAATGATTACTTCGTTGAAATGTTTTTCTTCTACATCTTCCCAGCTTTAACCACAGTTTATCTTTTTATGTCTCTCTTCTTTGTCATGTGTTCGAATATAATGTATAATGTTGATGACTAGACTATTAAAATATTTAATAGACATGAATTAAATTAAATGAATTAAATGAATAATTATCCCATTTTCTGATTCAGAAATTTTAAACCTACATAGTGATGGATGAGGAATTTAATAGTAACTTACAAATTTCTTCTCTCTTTATACTTTTTCAGCACTATTTAAAAAGTGTTCCTTCTTACTCTCCTCTCACCCCACATTCTTGTGCTCTCTGATGAGCTCTCTGGTGAGGTAGGCAATGGCAGGCCTTTGGCTTCCGGAACCAGCCAGGCCTGGCAGTGAGTTCCACTTTGCTGTCTTCTGGCTGAAGGGCCTCAGGTTAGCCATTTGGTTCCTCTGAGCTTCAGCTTCTTTATTTCTAAAGTAAGTATTTCTTTAGTTTGTTTAATAAGTGAAGGTGACTCATTAATTTAGGCAAGAAAAGGACTTACAGGAAAGATCCTGGATAGATCACAAAATGGAAGAAAGAGCTAAAGAGCTGAATTTGGAAGAGCTAAATTCCAGATTCAGCCCAAGGAAGGCAGATTGCAACTGCCCTAACCCATATCTGCTCAAAACTAGTTCCGAGGAGGTGAGACCTTACAGGCCGGAGTGAAGTAAATACCCTACTCTGGCTCTTCCTGTCTCCAGAGGAGTGGTACCATGCAGTTTCTTGGTCAGTTCTACTAAAAACAAGGAATGGACATTTCTAGAACACAAGACTATTACCAGAGGCAGAAGTACTGTTGTCCCTATAATGAAACCGGAATAACTCCTCACATCTCTTAACAGGATTCGGTATACTGTTCTAGGGTATGAGACATATGAGATGTGCCCAATAAATAACAGCCACTGTGGTTAGTATTGCTGCTGGTAGTTAAATCCAAATTGTGTTACTATGAGAGCAAGGATAAGAATTAAATGGAATTACTCTTTTTTCTTTTGAATCCTGTGAATTCTCTTTATGCCACATTTTAGTAAAATTTAAGTTTCCTGAGATCCCTTTCCTAGGATGACTGCATCAGATCCTCTAAGGGGCTGTGGTCACCAAACTCTTCTTTAAATGCAATCTGTGCAAACATTTTGCACATTTAGTTTTGAGATCCTTACAAATTAGGTGGGAAAATTTGACTCCCTGCTCAGGAAGCATTTGGAAGGCATGATTTTTCTCTACTGCCATTGCTGTGTAGTAAAACAATCAAGTTATATTGATTGGTCTATAAGTTGTGTTTTTCCACCATGGCTGCTTGTTGGAATCACCTTGCTTGTTGGGGAACACTAAAACTACCAGCACCCAGGACCTGTCCTGGAGAGCCAAGAGGTGATTATTTCCCACCAGCAGCTAGATGTTGCATCCTGGGGATCACAGAATCGTCCTACATCCACTCTGGAAGCCTATTAGCCTTGCCTGTTTGTGAGGTGGCCGAACTTTTGAACTTTGTGGTTTCACAGCAAATTCACTTCAGTTACCTCATTTGATCCTTAGGAAACCCAGTCTGAAGACAGTTGGGGATAGGAAGTGTCATGGTTTATGTCAGTGGCCCCCAGGCCTCATGTATTTGCATTGTGCATTTGTGATTGATTCATTGTCTAGCGCTTGGATTGGTGGTGTCAGTGCTACACCCTCCTAGGGGGTGGAGCCAGGATGTGATGTAATGGCAGGAAGAAGGTGTGTCTCTCTCTTGCCGGTTTCCCGCTTGCTGTTTGCAGCCGCCATGAACTGCGGCCCCACCGTGCCACCCTGCCTTGGAGCCAACTGAATATGGACTGAAACCTCCAAAAACTGTAAGAAATAAACCTTTCCTTTCCCAACTTTGGGCATCAGGTATTTTGTCTCAGCGATGAATAAAAAGTAACTAAGACAGGAAGTATTCTCATTTTACAGATAAAGGAACTGACTGCTGGAAAAGAATCACTGACTAGTGATGCCACCAAAGGTGCACAGCTTTGAGGAGGCAAAGTCAGAACTAAATCTTGTTCTTCCCACACAAAGCTCACAGCTCTGTCCACTGCCCTCTGAGGCACTGAAAGTATGTACAGATTTTTTAGGTTGCTTTTAGTTATGGGTTCAGGGAAAATTACTCATGAGCCCCAAAGCCCTTCACAGGGGATCTTATGTGAAAAACATGCTTCAGGGCTGTCAGCCACTTTCTGGGAGGTCTTTTAAGTCATTTCTGTCATTCATACTTTGATTTAGCTACCAGTTGTGAGGGTTGTGCCTTCTGGGCACTAGGGGAGAGAGGGATGATTATAACTATGCTGCTCCTGCCAACATCCTGCGGGGTGGGCTCATCTTCTGAAGGAACATTCCCGAAGGAACTGTGACCTCTGCTACAATGGGAGCCTGCCTAGAGCTTTCCTTCCCTCTGTGCAGCACTGAATAGAGAACTAAGATCAGTCATCCCTTGATGGTTAAACCCAGTATGGAGTGCCTCACTCTCTGACTCCTCTAGCATTTGCTGTTTCATGTTCACTGCTATAGTTTGGATCTTGAATGCTCCCCAGAGGCTCATGTGGTAAAGCTTTGGTCCTCAGCCTGTGGTGCTTTTGAGAAATGGTGAGACCTTTAAGAGGTGGGGTCCAGTTGGAGGAAAGAAGTCAGGTCACTAGGCACATGCCTTTGAAGAGGGTATTGGATCCCTGGTTCTTTCTTCTCTCTTGCTTTGCTTCTTAGACCACCATGAGGTGAATAGTCTCCTCTGCCATGCACGCCTACCACAATGTATTCAACCACCACAGGCCCAAAATGACTGCAGCTTGAAACCATTAACCAAAATACCACCCCCTAATTTTTTTTGAGCCCAGGGTGCATTGAACTACATCTCTAGTTGGTTTCTTTTTTGAGACAGGGTCTCCTTATGTAGCCCAGGCTGGCCTTGAGCTCACGGAAGCTCTCCTGCCCCAGCCTCTGGAGTACGGGATTACCGGCATGGACCACCACTTCTAACTCTTAAAACCTTTTAAATTTTAAATTTTGAGACAAAGTCTTGTTAAATTGCCCAGGCTAGCCTTGAATTTGACATCCTTTTTCTTCAGCCTTCTGAATAACTAGGATTTACAGGTACACAACACTGACTAGCCCTTTCTTCCTTTAAGATGTTTGTCACAGCGATGGATACAACTACTTTTAAAAACATTTTTAAAAATTAATAACCAATTTATAGTCATAAAAGGACATAAAGTAGTACAGAAAATGAGAAATAAGAAGTAAAGAACCACTTGTTATAGTGCTTATTATAAGCAGTATGTGTGTAATAAACTTGTCTTAGTTAAACAACAGTCAGCTCCTCATATGCGGAACTTCACAATCTGAATTATTAATGTAAATCCCTTACACTTTCTATAAGATAACTGCCAACAGCCCTTGTTCTTGCTTGAGGTACTCCTTGCTGAAGTTTTTCCTGAGTTTCCATCCCTGAGAATCTCTTTCTGCTCCTTGTAGGAAAGAGGTTTGATGGCACCATATCTTTATTCTTTTAGCCTTGATGTCAATAATAGTTCCTTGTTTTTCTCATTCAGCTATTTTTGGTTCTGATATCAAGGTACAACCCAAACATAACCCCTCTGAGATAGGCTGATTTATGTCCCTCTAAAATTTATGTTAAATCTTTAACTCCCAGTACCTCAGAAGACACCTGTTTTTTGGAGCTAGGGGCTGTTGTAGTTTCATTGTGTCCTTTCTAAGATTCAAGTGTTGAAATCAAACGATCAGTGTCATATTAAGAGGCAGGGATTATAAGAGGGATGATAAGGTCATGAGGATTCTTTCTTCATAAGTGTGATTAGATGCCCTTATAAAAGGGTTTGGCAGAGAGAGAGTTTGTCTTATTTACCTTTCCACCTTCTGCCACGTGAGCATCCCTTTCTCTGGAGGATGCAGTGCTCAAGGCATTATTTTTGAGAGCAGAGATTAAACCTTCACCAACCTGTCAGTACCTTGATCTTGGACTTCTCAGCTTCCAAAGCTGCAAGAAAATAAATTTCTGTTCTTTATAAATTACTCATCCTCAACTGTTTTATTATAGCAGCACAAATAGTCTAAGAGAAGGTCTATAAAGAGGTGATGAAGTTAAAATGAGGTTGTTGGGGTAGATCCTAATGCAATCTGGTAGAGTCCTCATAAGAAACGGAACTTTAAACATACATAGAGACACCAGGGATGTCCTCATACACAAGAAAGGCCATATGAGGACATAGCAAGGCGGTATTTGTAAACCAAGAAGAGTAGCCTCAGAAGAAGCCAAATATAGTACAAACTGATTTTCAAAAGAATGCATGTGTTGTAGTCAGTGGTTGTGAGGAGAACAATTATAATCAGGGCACATAATTTATATTATTTTATGATAGTTACTTAGAGTAAAACACAAGAAAGTGCAGGAAATCTGGTCACAACGCTAAAGACTCAGAATATTCAGTCAAGGACCTTGATCCCACAGCAATGTTCTGCATGAGTTAGCTGAAGACTTAGAGTCCATGACAATGCCTCTCATGAATCCAATTGGAGTTCTAGAGCCCATGAGAAGGACTCATGCCAGTCTGTTTTACAGATCTGATAGGAAGACCCAAGGTCAGTGGTGGAAGCCAGAAAGTCTATGCCAGGGGGATGAAGAAGCTGTGCCAGTAGTTTGAGGGTTCTACACTGGAGCCAAGAAGTCATGCTTCTCTGACAATGAGAACAGCTGAGTTCTTACCAGAAAGCCAGTGTGACAAAGTTCTCCTGGAGATTGAATAGCACACATCTTCCCCTCCAGATCCAGGAAGCGCTGCTCAATGTAAGGAGCAGAGCTCCCCCAAAGGGAACCATAGGCACTCTCACCAACAAGGTGTCGAGCTCCTCTGATGATAATGGCTGATTTCATATTGGGCAAGCCACCATGACAAGCTCCTGCAGGAGAACCAATGGCTCGAAACAGCAACACTTAGGAGAATCCGCAATACCTAGCTCTTCTGCATGTCTCTATTTATGCTGGCAGCTTTCCTCAAGTGGGCCATCTACACTCAGCCCCATGCTGATTTAATTCAGCTGGTATTAAGCTGACCACCAGTTTTTAATCCATAACAACATGTATATACCCAGCCCTACTCCTAGAGGGTAGAACTGACATCCCTTTCTTGTCCTCTCATTGGATCTCCTTTATTAAATTATTTTCCAGGTCATCACCACTCTGGAGCCATAAATTACTTGAGGGCCATGCTTCCAACATCTAGGATGGTGCTGAGTGCATCCCATGCTCAGGAAGCATTTGAATGAATGAAAGACTAAATGAATGAACAACAGGCTACTTTATGCTCTTATCTGGTTCCTGGGCTCCTGCACGGGGTCTAGCAACAGGTTGAGGTAGATTGACTCCTGTACACAGTAGAAATTCAGAGACGAATTGGAGGACCACAGACATGGAGAGCAGTCTGTCATGAGCAAGGCCCCAAGGAGTGGTTGTCCAGCCCCTTAGTGGCCTTTGTCCCATTGACTTGCATGCTTTGGGACTGTCCTGTGATTGCTGGGCTCCCAGCCAGGCCCCCCAGCTCTCAGCCCTTCCTCTGACTCATCAGCCATTTAATCACATGCAGAAGATGTGAATTCCCCAAGGCCCTGCTGTGTGGTCCTTGCGACAAAGACTGGTTCTCCACCCAAGTTTCTGGAAATCCCTCTGGAGGGTCTGACAGACAGTCTTCGTTTCCCACCCCTCCAGCTGGACAGGCTCAGGGAACAGAAAGAGTTTTCTGGGAACAGACCTGGGATGAAGAACCAGAAAATATGACAAAAAACACAAGTTTAGGTTTTCTGTGCTCTGTACTTACTGCCTCAGCAAGGCTCTGAGCCACCTCCCAAGCAGTCCACAGGTAATGATGGAAACAAAAGAGACAGCTTAGGTTGCAGGTCCAGTTCAGACCTGCCCAGCTCAGCCCAGGCTTCAGCCCTAATGCAGGATGGCCTCTTTGCTTAGAGACCCTCTGGAGGAAATAGTTCTAAGCAAGAAAGAAGCCAGGCAGACAAGCTTGGCTTAGGATCAAGGCTGTGGGCTGAGCAAGGACAGACTGGATCTAAATGCTGAGTTAGCACCATGCATAGGCCTGCAGGGAGGAGGGCAGGCTTGCAGGACACAGGAGAAGGCAGTACCCTCCACTCATGATGTGGTCTTTTGAGCACTGTGGGAACTCTTGAAAGGTGGGAAGGTGTCAGAAATTTGTGGCAGCAGAGTGCAGTGGCCAACAGAATCGGCGGTTCTCTGAGAGGGTGGGAGGTATTGAGAGTCAGGACCAATTTGTCTAGCAGACTTAATATCTGGGGCCACAAAAATAATTTATTTTCTTTTAAAATCAGAAGTAAAACTACTTGAAGGTGTGAGACACAAAAGGTCACAAAGTGCATGATCCTGTTTATGTGAAATATCCCAACTGGTAAATCCAAAGAGATAGAGAATGGTTTCCAGGTATTGAGAAGAAGGGAGAAATGGAGGAGACCATAGATGGATTTGGGGTATCTTCTGCAGAGGATAATTAAAGTGTTCTGGAATTATTGGTAAGGGTTGCAAACCCTTATGAATATTTTTTTAAAACCCTAAATTGTATTCTTCAAAAGGGTCAATTTTATGGCATGTGGGTTTTCTCAATAAAGCTTTCTTTTGGTTATTATTATTGTTTTTAAAACAAAAGAGTTAGGGATGGAGAAAGAAAGAAAATAAAACATAGTACATAATTTTTAATGAAAATGAAATATACTTAAATTTTAAAAATAAGGAGGATAAACAAAATTAAAATTGGGAAACAGGGTTTCAGCTGGTGTACGGTGTTGGTGGCTTTCTGGAATGCTGAGCTAAAGAAAATTTAAGGCTGCTTTTAAACTCAAAAAGAACAAGCCTCGTGATCAATTAGTGCTGTCTTCCCTGGGCACAGGACAGGAGGAAGTGTGGAAGATATTTGCCAACTGACTGGGTAGTCCCCATGGTTCTTCCCAGAAATCAAAGTCCCAGATCTGAGACACTCACATGGAGTAAGAGGGGATGTCTTGGGCACAGGAAGTTGGGTTAGAAGAGGAAGCAGATTGTAACAAGGCAGAGGTCTTTTTTACAGCTAACTTAGAGCCTGCTCTTCCGTATATCTGTCTTCCTTTCCCACCAGCTCCATTCTTGGAACAGCCCCTTCCTTGAGAAACTGCTGTCCCCAAATCACCAGTTCCTGGGGACGATTCCTCTCTAGCTCTGTGCAGGCCAGCAGTGCATTGCCTCTTTTCTAACTGTCCTCTCTTTTTTTCCACAAGACAGAGAATCCATCCTCCTTGGAGAAAAGGCAATCACACAAAGAAAGGCTTTAGACCAACCACTCTTGGTGCAGACCCTGTAATTAAAATATGTGCATTGCTAGCAAGCTTGTCTTTTTTCATTGGAGCTCAGCAATTAAGATACTGCCCCTCTTCTATGGTGTGTCAAGAGATTTGCTCTGGGCAGCAAAGAAAAATACATTTGTCATTGGAATGACAGCCACAACAGTCAAAGCCATTTTTATTCATCGGCAGTGGAACTGGCCTTATCCCTTCTGGGAAAAATAATGAATATTAGAGGTTCCGTTTACAAATATGCACCTTTCGCTGATTTTGCTCATAGCCCAGCAATTTTTCAACACGACAGTTTTCTTGGAAATACTGTATGTGGCAAAAAATGATAAAAAGCAGTACCCAGAGAAAAGCCTGGGGCTCTGTTTTGTTAACTGGGTAATTAGGCGAAAACTCTAAAAGGTCAGTCTGCAGCAAAGTAGCCCCAAGGTGTTGACCTGGAAGTTAGCCCTCTGGTTACATTATCAAGGTTCAAGCTGCTCCTCCTGCCCTTCCCGGGCTTCCCAAAGGACCACCTTCTGTCAGATTTGCAATGTCCCTATTTTTATTCAAGCAAATCTTGAGCTCACTGACCTTCACGGACCTTTCCAGAAAGAGCCAAATATGTGAAAAACACCCTGTGCCCTATGCCTTTCCTATTCGGAGCTAAACCTGCTTTCTCTCCCTGAAACACTGAAATACTTAAGTCCTAAATCTGCTAATGAGATCAAGAAGCGATTAGCTGTCAGTTCTCGAGTAAAATTCATCAGTGATGGTTTGAGGCCAAGGAAAGAAAATGCCACCAACCACAGCCCACAGATTTCTCCGTTCCTTTTCCTCTTCATCATCTATGAAATTGCTCTTAAGGCCTGCTGTCCCTGTGAATTATCTACAGAGTGTCATGGCAGGTGTTGCCCTCACGTTGGCTTTAGGAACTCCAGAGTGACTGTTACTAGTAACTGAGCTCAGGCTTGAAGGCAATCATGCAGAGATTCCTTCAGCTCAGACACATTAAGAACCAAATGCTACCTATTCAGGAGGCCATGCGATATGATGGGAAAGGCCATCCATACACAAATGCGGGTGTGATTCCTTGACTCTTCGTGTCTTCCCAGCTGTGGCTTCAGTAGTAAATACCTTCAAGTGGCTGCAGTTTCCTTATCTGTAAAACAGTGAGACCGACTTTGCCCATAGAACATCTAGCGGTGTTGGACTGAAACTCAGTGTTACTAATTACAGTACACCTTGGGCTGCTATTAAATTAAGGCCACTTTGAATACAATAACGTGTATTTGTACAAGTTATAGGCTCTCACCTACAACTACCATTTCAGGCCTGTCAGCTCAGCAGAGCCCTCTGCGATGGTTTTGGGAGTACCCAGAAGGTGCCCTCATGTGTTTGCATACAAGGCTCACAGAGATCTTCATGTCTCAGCCTCCTGAGTGCTGGGATTAGAGATGTGTGCCACTATACCTAGCTACATTTCACTTTTTGAGCAATTGCCATCATTATATATTTCTTTTTTTAAAAATAATTTTATTTAAAGAGAACAAAACAAAACAAAACAAAACAAAACAGAATAAAGGGTAGCGACAATACAGTATTCCAAGGAAAAAAGGAAAACAACAACAACAAAAAATCCTAAGAAATTATTACTTGACAAATTACATACTGACTTCTTGGAAATAGTTGTTCAAATTACAAAGTTAAAACATATAAAGTAGACATTCAAACAGTGAGACTGTTAACAGCTCTGCTCCACGATCTGACAAAAACAGCAATATGGTCATTCATCTTACCCACTCAAATATACATGCAATTATATCAAAAGGGTAAAATTAAACACAACAAAACAGAGCAAAGGGGATCACAAGAAAACAATGTAAGAGACAAAAATTTCAAAACTAGACAATTGGAGATATTCACTCTCTATCATATTGACTCTTGTTTTCTTCCAAATAGTTGTCCATATTGTCACATATAGGGAATTCACGTAAAACAACCTAGTATGGAATTGATCTGAGCAGGACGAGGAGGGCATAACAGGTCTTCAAGACCAGACATTAGGGAAGCCAAGAATGGCTGCCATAGTGTCTCGCATTCTCCTCAAAACAGCTGTCCATACCTTCATGTGTGTTGAACTTAAACAAGGCAAAGCAAGCTAAGATCACTTTGAACAAAAAGTGATAGTTTTGCTGGACTTCACATCATGACATTATGGAGTCAGCACTGGGTGTCTCTTTTTCTTCAAAGTAGTTCATTTCAACATGTGTTATATAGTTGGTTCTCGTAAACTCTTTATAAGCTCTACACATGCATGAGTCTCTACATGTATATCTATCATTTCTGTATTAGCAGGAAAAACAAAACAAAGCAAGATAAAACAACAATTCCTAGAAAAGCATGAGGCAGAAAAGTCACATAAAACCGCAATACAAGGTGATTTAAAATGGTTACCACAGTGTCTCAGCAGTATATAACAACATTAATAAAAACAAAGCATTAGAGACATTATAAGACTTCAAAAGCAAGTAATAATCAAACCAGAGTGGGTATCTTAGTGAATCTTGTCATCTTCAGTGTAGTTGCCTCTACTCTTAGACTTGATGCTATCCATCACAACAGATTTAAATAAAATCAGTCAATACAAAGTAGCAATC
>PVJX010031919.1:0-20842 GCA_004027295.1 Dolichotis patagonum | reverse complement strand
AAGTTTTCTGCTATTACTTCTGTAAATATCCTCTTGATATCATTTGGGCTGTCCCCTTCTTTTTCATTTATCCCTATTAATCTTACATTATTTTTCTTTGCATCTACTTGCAGTTGTTGAATTGTTATTTCCTGATTCTTTGTTATTTTTAAGAGATCTTTCCTTTCCTGTTCACTGGCTGCAATCTTGTCTTCAAGGTTTGAAATTCTATCTTCACTTTCATAAGTTGGTTTTGGCAGCTTTGAATTGCATTTTTGATTTCCTGTATATCTCTTTGAATCTGCCTTATGTATTCTGTTTGTTTCTTATAATGTTCCTTCAGGGATTCTATCTGTTTGCTTTGTTCCTCTAATTTTTTAGCTGAGTTTTTACTAGATGTGTTCACTATTTCTTTCACTATTTTTATCATTTCTTCTTTTACCTGGGCAAGTACTTCTGATTTGAATTTTTCCATAGCTTCCCCTAGTTGTATCTTCATTTCATTTGATATTATTTCAGGCATTTCAGGTGTATGTCTTCTTTTTTCTTCTATGTATATGGCTCCTAAGCTTTCTTGGGGTTGGCTGGAGTTTTGAGCCTGCCTTTTGGTCTTTCCTTTTGTCATTTTTCTATATTTCCTTGCTTTGAATGATGTTCCAAAGCTTCCTCTGGATGTGTGGCCAGTTACCTCCTTCACCCTCAGTTCCTGGAGCAGTGCTGGCTCACCCACAGGTTCTTGGCTCCCTAAATTGAAAGGTGGAAGCTGGGCCTCATGAACTGGGGCCCATGGAATCTCGGGCCACAGTCCTGTGTCCAATGGGGTGGGTACGATCTCAACCACTGGGAGTGCTGGTTTCAAGCTCTCACTAGGCCAGCCCACACTAGGCCATCAGCACCCAAGCTCAGGCTCTGCCTCCCGAACTGAGAGAAGGCTGCTGAGCACGTTGCACTAAGGCAGTGGAGCTTCTGGGACTCAGTCCAGTGTACCTGGTATCTAGCCAGAAACTCAATTTCCTGATGTGAATGTTTTTAATTTGATATGATAACATTTGTTGATTCTTGTTACTGTTTCCTTTTCTATGGGCTTCTATTCAAAAAATCCTATCTTGTCCCTGTATCCTTAAGACTTTTACCTATTTCACTCTCCAGCAGATTCAATATTCCCATAATAAATGCTTCTGTTTAAACATTTAACTCTTTGATACATTTCAATGTTAGTTTATCATGTGCTGAGATATGAGTCTAGACTCAATCTTCTGCAAGTGGATGTGCAATTTTCCCAGCACCACTTATTAAGAAGTTCATCTTTCCTGCAGATTATGCTTTTGGTTCCTTTTTCAAAGATCAAATAGCTCAACAGTCTGGAGTTGTTTCTGCAACCTCTATTCCATTTCTCTGACTCTCATCTCTGTTTTTATGGCACTATCATGTTGTCTTCATTATTCTAACTTTGTAGTATAACTTTAGATCTGGCATTACAGTGCCTCTTGCATTGCTACAGCTACCCAGAGTTGTTTTTGCTGTTCTCAGAATCTTCCATCTCTATTGAAAGTTTAGGACTGTTTTCTCTAGATCTGTGAGGAATGCTGTTCATAGTTTGATTAAGTTTGTGGTTAATCTATATACTCATTTTGAAGGTACAGTCCTTTTGATTCTGATCCTTCTGCTTATCCAAAACCATGGGATAACTTTTCATTTTCTGATGTGCACTTAAATACTCTTCTTCATTTTGATCTGCTTTTCACTTCCTTAGGTTAATTCTGAAATATTTACTTTTACTCAGTGTTACTGTGAATGATACTAATTTTCTAATTTTGTTCTCAGTGAGTTCATTATTTGTGTATAAGAATGTTACAGATTTTTGCACAATGATTTTGTATTCTGCAACATTGCTAAATAGATTATTAGTTTTAGGAGTGTTTCAGTGGCATTTTGGTTATATTATAACTTGTTGACAAGTAATGATACTTTGATGTCTTCTTTTCCTATACATATCAATGTTACCACTTTTAGATTTTTTTCTCTTTCCTGATTGTTCTGGCTAATGTTTGAGGATTACATTGAACAAGAATGGCAACAGTGGGCATCCTGGTCTTGATTCTGATTTTACAGGAGAAATTTACCTTTTACAATATTTAATATGATGTTGGCAGCAGATTCATCATAAATGCATTTAATTAGATTGAGAAAAGATTCTTATTTTTTTCCTTTAGGGTTTTACTCATGAATGGATATTCTCAAAGAATTTTTTAGCCTCTATTGTGAGGATAACGTGAATTTGTTGTTGCTTCTGTTTATATGATGTATTTCATTTATTGATTCATGTATGCTAAACCATCCTTAAATCCCTGGAGGGAAGATGACTTGGTCATGGTGTATAACTTCCTTGAAGTTCTTCTAGAATTCCACAGTGAATCCACCAGTTCTCCAGGTTTATGTTTGTTGGTAGATTTTTTTATTATTGCTTCAATTTCATTGCCTAGTATTGGATTTTCAGAGCTTTTAAGTTTTGGTTCACTTCTGGTTATTCTGATGTATCCAGATATCTTTACCTTTAATGATAGAGTGTAAATATGTCTTTCCAAATATATTGCTTGCTGGATCAGTCAGTATTCATTTCAGGATGTTAATTCCAGGACACATGGTAACTTGGCACCTATGATTAAGAATTTAACCACCAATAATGATGTTTCTTAAAAGAGTAATGCAAATTTGCTGCAGACATAAATGTTTTGTTACAAAATTCTAAGCGTCTACCCTGCAATTCATTTATAGAAGCCATAAAAGGCTCTAACAAATATCATATATGTCACTGACAAGTGAAGAATAACTAGATGCTGAATAAGTGATATCAGTGACAGAAAAAAACTTGTTGCCCACCCATCTCTTATGTGTCCACTTAGAATTAGAATCTTTTCTGGACACTAGGCAAATGGGCCAGACTAGTGTACTCAATTAAGGAATGTTTGACCTCCAAATTGTTTTAAAAATTTCATTAAACTTCATGCCTCATTTTGGTTGTGTGAGAGGCCACAAGCAAACATATTATGCTTTACCTTAGAAAGGATATATTTATATGTCCTACTTCACTGATTCTTAGAAATTCAACTGAGTTAGAAGGTCTCTATAGTTTTGTGTCTTTTCCCATCCTTTGGTATAACAGTATTACCCAAAAATCTAAAATAGTTGCTGTTTCTTTTTCTCTACCTATATCAAATCTCCACAGTGTCACCACTGAAATAGGTCTGAAATGTAACTTCTGAAAGGAAGCAGTGATCAGTATCCCTGAGAAGATATTCGCATGATATATATCTAAAATAAAATATACAAAGAAAAAAGTCAATCATTTAAAAGTTAATGAGTCAACTAGAAAATGGGCAAAAGCCTAAGCTAGGTAGTACCTTAGCATACACAAGATCCTTTATTTGAGCCCCAGCTCTAACATAGGAACCATTAGGCAAAATATTTGAGTAACTATTTCAACTATGAATATATGTGGATATCAAATGAATATTAAACAATATTGGGCTATGTTAATCATTAGTAAGATGTAAAAATAAAAACAAAAAAACCCAAATAATCTCAATGGTAGAAATTGAAAGAAGTAGCCATACTGGATTCATCAGTGATGAACTTTTATAATCAAAGATAAGTAACAAAATGAGTTAAGTAAAAATTGCACAAAAAATGAAGTAAGTATTCATTATTAATCCAGTTAAAACTATATTAACAGATATCTTTCCAAATCAGGCAATTTATTCCACATTTTTGCAGAGGTTTAGAATGACTGAATTTTTTCCTGTGTTATTTTACACTGTATATTATTCTTTTTCATTATCAATATTCCAAGCAAGCAGATGGATTAACAAATCTCACTTACAGGATGAGGTATTTATATTTGCACTGTCATAGTTCACTTGATGTTCTGAAAAAACTAAAAGTATTTACCTTTTATGCTCATTTTAGCTTGAGAAAGAGGAAGAAGTTGCATGGTGTCCATCTGGTAAATCAGACAGATGAAGAAACACTTTAACATTTTTATGAACGTTTCTGTTGGATGGCACATGACAGCAGCATTTACTATCTGTCTGATCAAATCTCATGCTGCTTATTCACAAGTTGTGATGTGCATGCTCAAAAGGAAATTTGAGCATGTTACAATTATTCATAATTGATTAGTTGTTTTTCCTTTAACCTGGGAAACAGAACAAGTACCTGACCTAACCTCACAGATTCTTCATGATCTCTTGAATGCTGAATGAAAGTTTTCAGAACAATATATATTTATTTAAACATAAACTGGTTTATTCCAATATGCCAGAAATATATTTTTGATAAAAACATTGAATAAAAGTCCCATTTTAGTTGTTAAAATGAGAAAATCCTATGATGATTTGATATTTATGATTGCAAAAGTCTGTAATGCCTGGGGACAACCTGGATTCCTCACACATGTCATATACACAGTGCTCAGTAAGACAGCCACACTTTGTCCTACTGGGAATTCTCTAGTGTTATTAGGAGAATTTTAGATCACACTCCTTTCACTTCTGGAAAAATTATAGTTATACAACTGGTTGAGTCTTGTACTCAAAGTAACATATATAAACAACATATTCCTGAGAGCTGGAAATGAAACCCCCAAAATGAATAAGTACTTGAAAGAATTGTTATATTTGTTATTGTTAATCCTGGATAGATGTATCTTTTCTGCTTCATAAAGCTCGACATTTTTGAAGGATGTCCACAATCTCTTTTAATATGTGAGTAATACAAAAGTCACTTTTTATTTTTAAACATTTTGGATAAAGTAAAAATATTGTTTCATTTGTTAGAATTTAGATTGATTGCATAAGACACAAAAACCCCAGGTGAAAAATGAAAACTAGTACATTATCTTCATATTTAAATTTGAGCTAAAGTGTGGATAGCAATAATGTGGTGAGAGTGTTTTTTTTTTCCTTTTAGTGACTTTATATGGTCATCTACAACTTCAGATAATTTTTTTCCTTTTTTGGGATAAGATATTGCTATGCACTATAGACTGGCCTTGAGCTCTCTTTGTACCCAGCCTGGTCTCAAACTTGTAATGATCTTCCTGCTTTAGCCTCCTGAGTGCTGGAATCACAGAGGTGGACCACCATGCCTCCCAACTTTAGACAATTTATACTGAGGTTTACATACTTATAACAACTCTTACATAATAGTCACTTCTGATGATGCTGGTAGAGCAACCCAATGTGTTTAATTGTAAGTCTGATTAAAAATGTTAAAGGGACATCTAAATATGTGCTTGATCATATATATGATGAAATGAATCAGAAGAGCATAAAATCATAAATACATATAAAATCATATATGATTTACAGAAACAGTTTATTACTCCAGTGTAATAATTAAAATAAACAAAATTTTTATTGTATAAATTTGAGGTACAGCATGTGATGCTTTGATGTACACATTCCTGATCAAGGAAATAATGTAGAAAATCAAATCAACATTCTTCATTTACTATAGCAAGTATTTTGTTTTCGGTAGTGAGAGTACTATGATAGTACCATAATATACTATCCTTAAATTACCATTATATAATATTATTAAGGATCAAAACTATAGTTCTCATATCATCTTTATACTTAAAGAAAATGGAGCATTTAAATTCAGAAAAAAAGAGGAAATGTCAATACATTTATGAAAAAATTCTTTTACAAAATTTTAAACCAAGCCTATACATTCTACTGAAATTCTATGTGAAAAAATCTTCCAACTTGAAGAATATAAAAACTCATCATATGGTAGACAATTTTTAATAAATTCCAAGATTAAAGAATACTTTCACATCCATATCTCACTGTCTCTGTTTATCTCAGTTCAGTCTTTCTTTATACCTCTTCTCTGTCTTTGATTTTTATATGCTAATTAATATACATGTATTTATGCTATTCTGTTTATTTTCTTACATCCTATCAATTGCTTTCACCTAAATCAAATTCCCATTTCACAGCTCTTACCATAGTTTTTTCTCCTTTTCCTTCTGTCTTGTTTCTTTCAAAACTTTTTATTAAAATATGAATTATACTTGGTTAAACACAATATAAAAATATCAACTGTTGTGTCACCTAGCATACTCTTCTATCTCTTCACTGTTATGCTACTTGTTTCCAATATATTCTCAATTATTCTCTGTATTTAATTTTATTAGATAACAGAAACTGCTTTCACTAAATTGACTGAAAATTTCTTAGTTTTACAATCAAATGATTCTATTAATTCCATATCATATAGGGCACTGATTTTTGTATGTGGTACTATACTTTGTTTTTCTTGTATATCTTTCCTCTCTTATGTTGTCAAAATTATGCTTTTAATTTCCCCTAATTTTTAAGTTTTGTCTGTTCATTAGTTTTATGGCAAGAATTTTGCCTCTGTTTTGTTAAACACAATGGTAAGGTTCCAAAAAGAAGCAATTTTCTTAAATGGAAATTTACTTACTGAAAATATGTTACAAAGAATAGAGAAATCAGCTTGAAAGATGGGCAAAACAAATAAGAAACAAGGCATCAAATGAACAACCAATTTATGATCCAACACTATCTTCATAAAGATTACCAGCATTACTATTGTTCTTAGATGGCATGATTAACATGAATGGAATTTCTGTGGGCACAAATTGAATGTGTTGAAGTCTTGACATTATTGTGTTGATTGCCTCTTATCTTTTGTCTCTGTACCTTTCTTTACCTCTCTCCATATTAAAAATCCTTTTAAATGTTGTTTTGTCTGGTAAAAGCTAGATTAAATAATCTTTCTTTAAATGAGAGGTGCACAGTAAAATAAGTTTCTACCCATTTTGGCTTCTCAAGTGTATGGCATCCCCTGCCAACCAAAAGGTTCATGTGTTGGAAAGGCTTCTGATGTGGCTAATAAGTGATGTATGCCCATGTTATAGTCTCTTTAATGTAACCTTTGCCAGATTATTTCATCTCTAATCTCTCTTCTTTAATATACCTTTACTGATGGACAGATTACCAATAAATGTGCCTCCAGTATGCCAAAAACACCCATGTTATTCTGTTAGCATCTAGTAGATCAACACATTTAATTACATTTGACATGCTTGAAGTGATGTTCCCTCTACAAATTTAACAATAAACTGAAGTTCTCAGCTATGTTCTTGTTGACCACAATGCAGTCACCAAGGAACATCAGTCTCCTTTACTGGCTGACCTTTAATACCTCTTAAGGAGCAAGTCATAATGACTCTTCATTGTTCTAATTTTTGACAATGTTGCAACACATCTGGAGTATGCACCACACTTGTGCATGTTACATACTCAGAGCATTCTAGAAGTATACATTCTTATTCCCTTCTTGAAACAATGGCTCTTATTTCTGAAGTTCTACTCATAATCTTTTTTCATACAATAAGCTCCCTTAGAACATGGAGATGTACAATATAGCTTTACTAGTGCTGAGCAATAACAACATATTACTGAACACTAGACTCTAAAATTGCCTCCCTATAATCATTTTATATTTCATGAAATAATTAAGTAAAAGACTATTTTCTCATATAATTCCATAACTTAAAATTTTTTACTATTAGTTTTCTGTTTGAGAAATGGAATTCGAACTCCCTCCAGTGGATTCAATCTATTTTAAAATGATGGTCATTCCTATACCTTAGCTCTAGACTCTGAACATGTCTAGGACACACCATTTCCAATCATATTTCATTGTTCCCTGTCAATCCTCAATACTTTAACAATCCTTTAATTTTCTCTAAATCCATGAAAACATTCACTCCATTTCATTCCAGTGAGGACATGGAAATGAAAAATGAAACATTGCTGACAGATTTCAACTTCTCAGGACTCCCATATCAACCAGAGTGACAAATTCCCCTCTTCCTGGCTTTCTTGGCAGTGTATCTCATCACCATTGTGGGGAACCTTGGTCTGATTGTGCTCATCAGGAAAGACCCTCACCTTCACATCCCCATGTACTTGTTCCTTGGGACTTTGGCCTTTGTGGATACTTGGATATCATCCACTGTGACACCAAAAATGTTGGTTAACTTACTAGACAAATATAAGATGATATCTTTCTCAGAATGTATAATACAATCTTTCTCCTTTATAGTTAGCGCAACCACAGAATGTTTTCTCTTAGCAGCAATGGCTTATGATTGCTATGTAGCTGTATGCAAACCTTTGCTTTACCCAGTCATTGTGACCAATAGACTATGCACCCAGCTATTAGTTTTATCATTTGTAGGTGGCTTACTTCATGCCTTAATTCATGATAGTTTTTTATTCAGATTGTTTCTGTAATTCCCACATTATACATCACTTTTATTGTGATGTTATACCATTGTTTAAGATTTCTTGTACAGACCCTACTCTTAATTATCTACTTGTTTTTATTTTCTCTTGTTCAATTCAGGTACTCACGATTTTGATTGTTCTTGTCTCTTATACACTTATTCTATTCACCGTTTTAAAAAAGAGGTCTCTCAAAGGCATAAGGAAAGCCTTTTCCACCTGCGGAGCCCATCTTTTTTCTGTGTCTTTATACTATGGCCCCCTTCTATTCATGTATGTGCATCCAGCATCTTCACAAGTAGCTGATCAGGATATGATCTTCTATCTGTTTTACAGCATCATAAACTCTGCATTAAATCCATTTATCTACAGTTTGAGAAATAAACAAGTCATAGATTCACTGAGAAAGATGTTAAAGAGAAATGCTTTGGTCTCATATTAATATCTACTCTCTTTTAGCTAAAATAAAACATGAAAAAATGTGAACGTTTTTGGTATTTTTCAGACTTTTTGCAGTTATAGTTCTATAATATTAATAACTTAAGTGTATGTGTTTTCCTATGTCCTTAAAACATTTGTGTTTCACACATAAACATAGTTTTAATATATTATTCCTATAATACCAGAAAATTTAAAGCTGAAAAGAAATAAAGCATTTTACAGTTTGTGTTCTTGCATTACTTATATATTGAGTAATAAACTGTGCATTGTTCCAAAGGATATGAACATGATAAGTTTATCTAGATAACACTGAATAGTTTGGAGTCATATCACATTTATGTTTCTGTGGCTGCAAATTTGTTTTTGAGTGAAAAAAAGCACAGTATTACTGCTGGTCATAAAAAGGTCTTTCATTCTATGTTTTTTTTGGTGGGGAATGGTGAATTTAACATCTCGGAATTATTCAACTCACATATTAGAGACATATCATCTAAGATTTGAATACTGAAAAATGAGAAGGGCACTAAAACATTGAGGTCAAGGCTTACATTAAAAGATGTTCTTATATTGATGTTGTTCAATTAAAGAGAAGAGGTGTGTTACCTTTTTCGTCCCTGATTTCTATTTAGCTCCTTTAAAGGTGTCTTGATTTGTTTCTGGGCAATGTAAAAAATCCTCCCTAATTTAGAAAACTAATGATGAAGTTAAATAAATAATGGATGAACATTGGAACCAGTAGCAGAGTAAGAAATTTTAATCTTCCCTAAATGTAAAGAAAACTAAAATGATTAACATTCAAACTTTATTGCTCACATGAAGGACTTTAAACTGATATTACCAAAGTACAAATTATTGAAATATGATATAATGATGTACTATCCAGCTTGGGGCTGGGGAAAAAAAAACTTTGAATGTTGGATTTTTTTGCACTTAAGATTCTCCAAGTATAATGTGTAGTTATGCTGCAGGTCTCCCTTTGGCATTTTTCTATGACACCTAATTTTAGACAAAAAGGCAGATATTGAGGCCATTTATCTTATCAATAGTGAAATTCCACATTTATTTCTTACGATATCACTGATTTCCTAACCCTAAAAATTAGTTTTTGTACAAAATTCTAGTTATTATATCCTCAATTGTGCTGATGCTTCCATCCCTCTGCCTTACTAAACTTTGCTATAACATGTTTTTTTCATATATAGACTTTAGATTCATTCGTATCCCAATTTAATAATTTACATTGGCTTGTTGCTGTTTCTACGTTTAGGTTACAGTGTCCTGTAGGGTCACAGGTCTGTAGACAAGTAAATAGGGTAGAGGCTTCATAATGTCTTATAACTAATCTTTTTTTAAAATGAAAAGAGAATAAAAATGATACAGGATTTCAAAACAAAATAATCAAAGATTAACAATGGTTAATACATTATGTATTATCTTCAAAGTAGTTGCTCAGATTACAAGATATACACACAAAAACATGATCAAACAATGAAAGCACAAACTGTTCCTTTATATATATATATATATATATATATATATATATATATATATATTCATCAAAAAATATATATATTCTCCTTTGTTTTTCTCCTTTTCCCATCACAGTTGTTCTTTGCTTTGGAGCAGTTTCTTCCCCTTTCACTTTCACAATATCTACTAAGCAGTTACTCTTTCAGCTTTTTACACTAGTGAGACAATATGATGTTTATACATCAAGTATGACTTATTTTACTTATAAGTATGGCCCCAAGTTGCATTCATTTATCTATAAAGCCTCAAATTCCCCTGGGATGTAATTCATAGACAGGGGTAGAGTAAGAGAGAAAAAATGTATTTAAAAAGACACTGAATATCCCTAGGACTTGCACCAAGAGATTAGAAAAAGAGCTGACAGGCAGGACACAGAGAGACAGCCAAATACACAAAGGATAAACTGCCCCTTTCTCCAATAGAATATAGGCAAAGCAAATGGGGGTAGGGGACACTGAGTAAACTTAAGACAAAACATACTCACACCTACTGTATACATACACATTCGCTCTAGAGTCACTATATTCATTTCATCATTATAGACTAAAATAGATATCCATATCCCCCCTCAATAACTCTAAGTTAATGATGAATAAGATATCCCCTTGCCAATAAGTGGCCCACCCCCAAAATAAGGTCGCAAATGTCAAGGACAGTTAAACAGACACAAAGAAGGGTAAAAATGACATTAGGCAGAAGTGTCCCGAAGTCTATCCAGTTATAGGAAGTTCTGCATGTGAGTGTCTCCACCCAATAAAAGCAGCCAGGAACAAATGAGTGATGATTCTCTTATTTTTTGGAGCTCCCACTCTGAATATTTCATATCAGGGTAATTACCTGTCTTATCCATCTACTTGTTCCCTCTTCAAAAATAAAGTATCTTTCTTTTATTAAATTTTGTCCCTCTAATTTTTTATGCATTTTACCATCCTAGGGCATTGCTGGGACAGCAGAGTTGAGTTGTTCATCCTCTGGAATCAATACTTTTATGGTAGTTATGTAGATCAGTATAAATTGATATGTACATCAGTATGTTCAGATTATCCAATTTATATGTCAATGTTCATATATGTGTATAAATACACATATATTCATATATAGGTATAATCTTCACCCTGTTTTTGATCATACTGGCATTCTTTATGATTTTTAACAGTATATTTTTTGGGTGGTGTGGTTTTAAACTAAATCTTGCTATATTTCAGGCTATCCTTGAAGTCACAATGATCCTCTTGTCTCAGTCTTCCAAATGCTCAGATTATGGGTATGTTCCACCTCGCAATTTTAGTTGTTAAAATTTTAGTTGTAAAACACCTATGGCGATTTGAGGTTTATGATTTTATAAGTCTTTAATGACTGGGGACAGTGTGGACTTCTCATTCATGTCCACATTCACAGTGTCTAGTAGAACAACTTCATGTTTGCACTGGGAACTCTCTGGTACTCAGGAGAATTTCAAATCTCCCTTCTTCAACTTCTGGGAAAAGCACAAGGCTATATAAATGATTGACTTCTGTGTTCAGTGCAAACTTATAATTACAATATTTTGCTGAGAGTGGTTATTGAAACTTCCAAAATGAATTAGTATGCAAAGAAGTGCCAGTTTTGCTATTGTCAATCCTGGGTTATTGTATTTTGTCTGTTTCATGATCATTACAATCTCTTTTAATAAGTAGGTTTGACCAAATAATATGTATTGTAAAATTCTTTGTAGCTGGGAATAAAGCTCAGCAGTACAGCACCTGACTGGCAAGCATGAGGATGTAAATTCAATACTTGGTACCAAAAAAATAAAAATAAATAAATAAATTCTTTATGTAAAAGCTAAAAATATTATTTAAATTGTAATAATTTAGATTGGATGTAGAAGATAAAAAAATAATAAGATCAAAAATGAAAACTCTCATGCATTATCTTTATATCTTGTTTTTGCTCTAAAATATGCATAAGCAATAATAGTGTGAAATTTATTCCCTTAGCAAACTGATACTGAGATCTAGAACATTAATCCATCTAAAACTACATTTACATATTCAATTTATAACAATTCTTGTATAAGAAATATTTCTGGTGATACTGAAAAAAGTGTCCTGTTATTTTTAATCAATTCTTATTACACATATATATATGTTTTATATATATGTATATATGTATATATGTATCTTAAGATATACATATCTTAACAATTTTTTAAAAAAATTTCAAATGTGAAAATAAAGAAACAAAATTTTATTGTATATAATTGAGATTTTCCAATGATTCTTTGATAGACATCCATAGTCAAGTAAAAAATATAGAAAAGCAAAACAGCATCCTGTATCTCTTACATCTCTGTTTTATTGTTGTTGGTGGAGAGAATATCCTGAGCCTACCACTTTGAGAAATTACCAATATACATTATTTTTTAGGATTAGAAGAATAGTTCTTATATTTTCTTCCTAAAGAAAATGGAGAATTTAGATGAAGAAAAAAGGTTGACGAAATGCTAACATATTTATGAAAAACATAATTTCTATAACATGATGTTAAATATGGCCTCTACTTAGCACTCATATTCCACAGGGAAAGTATATTCTGTATTTTGAAAAGAACCAGAAAAAAAGATCCTTTCAGTAGACAACCTTTAATGGATTACAAAATTAAGGAAAACAGATGGATCCAAAACTCTGAACTTTCCATATATCTCAGCTCAATATTTCTTTAATACACCTTCTCTTGATCTTTTATTCTTCTATTCTAATCCACACTTATTTATTTATTTATTTAGGTACCAGGGATCGAACTTATGACTATGCACTTGCCAGACAGGTGCTTGTGCCGCTGAGCTAAATCCCTGGCCCTATCCACACATATTTTTGCAATTCTCTATTTATTTCTTTATCATCCCTTTGTTGTTGTTTATCTACTTCTGTTTTCCTTCCCATTGCTTCTGTCATAGTTCTATTTTCTTTTTCTTCCTGTCCTCTCCATTTTATTATTTTTACTTTTTTAAAATTTTATTTTAAAGAGCAAAAAATAAAACAAAATGTCAAAACAAGATGATTAGATGATAACAATGGTAAATACATTCTGCACTGTTGTCTTTAAATTAGGTACTCATAGTACAAGATATTTGCATTTAATTGTCCAAACAATATTAGCCCAAATGTTTCTTTTCTTTTTTATTTTAAAGAGAATAAAACAAAACAAAACAGAACAGAACAAGCAAATCAGAACAGAACAATGCAAGCAGCAAAGACTTCAAAACAAGACAACAGCAAATCAATAGTGACCTCCATAGCATCTCTTGTTTTCTTTGAAATATCTGTCCATACCTTCACATACAATAAAATAAAACAAAATGGAATAAAACCAGCTAAACAACAAAATAAAAGCATTATTGTACTTCAAAACAGGGTAATAGGAAACAAACAGTGGTTGACATAATATATCCTGTTATCTTCAAAATAGCTGCTCATACCATTTGACACAGTAAAATCAAACAAAACAAGACAAAACAAAACCAAATATAACAAAATTATGAAAGTTACACAAGAGTTCAAGACAAGACAGTAAGATATTAACAGTGGTTACCACCTTCTCCTCTTAAGTGTTTCCTTCCCTGTCACTTTGATAATATCTATAGCATTTTTTGGATCCCACTAACTTCTTCTATTTGTTATGCTAGGGTTCATTCTTACAAGTTCAAATAATTTCATCCATCGACATGATATCCAGTTGCATCCATTTACCTACAAGAGTCTCGAGATTCTCTGACTTTATAGCTGGGTAGCTTTCCAGTGTATGAAAATCCCATGTATTTCTTAGCCATTCTGCAGTTGATGGGCAAGCTACCCCTGCTTTCTTCTGGTTTCCTGTCATGTAGAACAATTGTTTTCTCTTGTTTGATTTCCAGTCTGTGAATTTCCTTTCGAGTTAAATGTGTTTCTTGTACAGTATATTAATGAATCTTGTTTTTTGATCCACTCTCCCTGTGTTTATTTTCATTGGCTAATTGAGGCCATCTACATTAACAGTTACAACCAGCATACATTGATTGATCTCTGCCATGCTATCCTCCCACTGCTGGCTCTCCACTTTTCCTCTTCAATCAATTGCTTGTTTTGTTTGGTGATCCTCCTCTGCTGATGTTCCTGCAACCATGGTCATCTTTATCTCTCTAGAATATCCTTCAGCACTCTCTGTAAGGTTGGTTTGTGTGGTCAATAATTCCTTCAGTTGTTATTTATCGTGCAAGTATCTTATTTTTCTATCAATGTTGAAAGATAGTTTTACATGGTACATCAATCTGGATTGGAAGTTATTTTCTTTCAGGATTTAAAACACTTCACTCCAAGCTCTTCTTGACTTGATGGTTTGTGCTGAAAAATCTACCATGATTATGATTGGTTTCCTGTATAGATGATCTGTTTCTTTTCTCTAACAGCTTTTAATATTCTGTTCTTGTAGCACAAAGCTTTCTGTTCTCTGAGCTAAGAGAAATAAATCTCATACTCTCATATATATATATTTTTTTCAGCTTCTCACAGTAGGGAGGCAATATGGTGTTTATTTCACTTGGGAGTATGGTCTTTAGTTGCAGCTGTTTACCTATGAAAGTTTCAAATTTATTCTTCCTTAGGACTGAGTAGTACTCCATTGTATAAAAATACCACATCTTTTTCATCCATTCTTCAGTTGATAGGCATTCAGGTTGTTTCCAGTCTAGCTATTACAAATAGTACTGCTATAAACATGGGTGCAGGTGTATTGCCATGATACAATGTTTTTAATTCATCTGGGAAGATACACAAAGGACAATATCTGGCTCAAATAGGACCTCCAATCCTAGTTTTTTGAGGGTTCTCCACACTGATTTCCAGAGTGGTTTTACCAACCTAGACAACCACAGGCACTAGAAAAAAGTTCCTATTCCCCCATAGCTCCTCCAGCATTTATTATCAATTCATTTCTTGATAATAGCCATTGTTTCTGAAGTGAGGTAGAATTTCAGTGTTGTTTTAAGTTTCATTTCCTTAATGACTGGTAACTTAGAACATTTTCTTAAATATTTATTTTATGCTTGTATTTCTTGATTTAGAAGTATGTCTTCATCTCAGATGCTCATTTTTTTTGTATTAAGTCTTTAAATTTGGAATGTCTTTTTAAAAGTTCTTTATATGTTGATAGTAATTATTTTTCTGAAGAACAACTGGCAAACATTTTTCCCACATAGTGTGTTACCTCTTCATTCTGTTGATGGTTTGTCTTGCTCTAGAAAAGCTTTTCAATAATATGAGATGCCAGTTGTGGGTTCTTTGTGATAGTTCCTGTGCAATTGATGTTTAATTCATAAAGTCTTTGCCTACACCAGTGTCTTCAAGAGATTTACCCATTCTCTCTTCCAACAGATTTAATATTTCTGTATTAATAATTAGATATTTTATCCATTTTAAGTTTAGTGCATAATGAAACATATGGTTGCAATTTTTATCTTCAACATGTTCAGAGTCTGTTTTCCAGCACCATTTATTAAAGAGATTATATTTCTAGCAGTGAATGTGTTTGGTAACTTTGTCAAAGGTAAGGTGGCTTAGTATGCCTTGAGGTATTTCTGTATCTCCTAATCTATTCTACTGATCTTTGGGTCCCTTTTTACCAGTACCGTTCTGTTTTTATCACAATAACTTTATAGTATAATTTTAAGTCAGGGCTTGTGATGTCCCCATCTTCCCATTGTTGCACAGAATTGCCTTTGCTATTCTAGGTCTCTTCTGGTTCCAGATTAATTTTAGAGTTGTTTTCTCTAATCCTGTGAGATATGCTACTGAAATTTTGATCATAATTTTATTTAATCTATATAACAGCTATGGAAATATGGCCATTTTCACTATATTTGTTCTTCCTGTCCATTTTGTAATATACTTTATAATATCCTTTTTCAGAGTACTGTAGTTTTCAAAAAATATGTCTTTTACATCCTTCATTAGATTTATTCCTAGGTATTTAATTTTTCTGGATGCTATTATGAAAGGTTGTTTCCCTGAGTTTTCTCTGTTAGTTTGTTATTCATGTATGAAAGCTATTTATTTTGACTGTCATTATATCCAGCCATGCTACAGAATTTTCTTATTAAATATATCAGTTTTTGGTGGAGTTTTTGGGGTATTCTATGTAGAGTATTATGTCACCTTCAAATAATGATAGTTTAACTTCTTGCTTTCCTATTGCTATTCCTTTTATTTCTTTCTCTTGTCTAATTTCTTTAGCTAAAGTTTCCAGGATTATGTTGAATAAGAATGGAGACAGTGGATATCCTTGCTGTTCTCCGGATTTTAAAGAGAAAGTTTTCAATATTTGTCTATTTAGTATGATGTTTGCTGTTCATTTTTCATAGATTATTATCATCAGATTGAGATAAAAACTATATATTCCAATTTTTGTAGGGTTTTTATCATGAATGGTAATGGACTTTGTCAAAACTTTTTTCTGCATCTATTGAGATGATTATATGATTTATGTCCTTAGCTCTGTTAATGTGGTGTGTTACATTTATTTGTATTGAACCATCCTTGTATCCCAGGAATGAATCTCACTTAGTCATAGTGTATAATATTCTTGATGACTTGCTGAATTCTGTTTGCTAGTATCTTATTGTATCTATGTTCATTAGAGAAATTGGCCTGTAATACCCTTCTTAGTTGGATTCTTCTCTGGTTTTGGTATCAGGGTAATGCTTGTTTTCAGTAATGGATTTGGGAGTATTGCTTCCCTTTCAATCCATCAGGGCCTGGGCTTTTCTTTGGTGGTAGGTTTTTAATTACATCCTTGATTTTATAGATTTTGGTTTATTTAGGATTTTTATAAGTTCTTGATTCAGCTTTGGTAACTCATATGTATCTAGGAATCTGTCCATTTCATCCACATTTTCCATCTTGTTAGAATACAAGTTTTCAACATAGGTATAAATGATCTTCTGGATTTCTGAAGGCTCTGTTGTCATTTAACCCTTTTCCTTCCTAATTGCATGGAGTCTTTACTTTTTTGATAAGGTTGAATAGGAGTTTGTCAACTTTATTTAATCTTTCAAAGAACAAACTCTTTAATGCATTGATTATTTGTATCATTTTATAGCCCCCAATATGATAATTTCTGCTCTGATCTTTATAATTTTCTTCCTTGTACAAGCTTTTGGCTTAGTCCAATCTTTTTCTAGAAGTTGGAGGTTCATCATTAAGTTGTTTTACATGTACTTGTTCTGTTTTCCTGATATGAGTATTTACTTCTATAAATTTCCTTCTTAAGACTGCTTTCATCCTGTCCCATAAACTCTTGTATGTTGTACTCTTATTGTCATTCAACTATAAAAACTGTCTGATTCCTTTTTTAATTTCATCTGTTATTCCTTGGTTGTTCAGGATGGTACCACTTAGTTTCCATGTGTTTGTGAAGTTCTTGTGATTTCTTTTGCCATGGATTTCCAATTCCATTACACTATTGTGTAATAATATGCATGGGATAAGTTATTAGTTCCTTTGCATTTACTTAAGATTGTTCTATTGGCACGTATATGATATATTTTGGAGAATGCCCCATGTGCAGCTGAGTAGAATATGTATTCTGATGTTATGAGATGGAGAATTCTGCAAACATCTACTAAGTCCATTTGTTCAAAACTTTGCTTTGGATTTTTGTGGTCTAGTTGATCTGTCTTCTTGTGACACTGGTTTACTGAAATCCCCCAACACAATTGTATTAAGGTTTATTTGATTTTTCAGATTATTTCTTCTATATAGTTGTGTATACTGGTTATATATTTGTTGCATATATATTTATCATTTTTGTCTCTTCCTCTTGGATTTTTCCCCTTATCAAGATGTATTGACCTTATCTCTCTTAGTCAGTCTTGGCTTGAAATTCTGCCTGTCTACAAATAGAATAGCTACCCCTGCTTTTTTCTGGGTTCCTGTTACATGCCATATTGTTTTCTATCATTTGAATTTCAGTCTATGAATCTATTTTTTAGTTAAATGTGTTTCTTGTATTCATCATATTGTTGGATCTTGCTTCTTGATCCATTCTGCTAGTTTGCACCTTTTGATTGGTGAATTGAGATCATTAACATTGATGGTTAGAACTGATATGTATTGACTTATCCCTGTCATGTTATTTTCCTGTTGTTGACTCCCCCTTTTTTCCCACCCTTTGTTTGCCTGCTGGGCTCTTTCAGTTTGGGTTCATAGAGTTGCAGTACATTTTATTTCTTTTTAGAATGTGCTTCAAAATATTTTGAGTGCCGATTTGGTGGATATAAATTTCTTTGAATATTCTTTATCATGGAAGTGTGTTCCTTCTGCATCAGTTTTGAAAGAAATTTTTTCGGGGTACATCAGTCTGGGTTGAAGGTTGTTTTCCTTTAGAACTTTATATATTTCACTCCAAGCTTTCCTTGACTTGAAGGTTTGTGTTGAGCAGTCAGCTGTTATTGTGATGCTTTCTTTTTTGGGCTATTTTTCCTTTTCCCTAACAGGTTTTTAGACTCTACTCTTGTGTTGAATTTCTGGAATCTTGACTACTATGTGCCTTACTGTAGCTATATTGTTTTCTATCATGATTAACTGGAGTTCCTAATATCTCAATTATCTGCATGTTCAATTTTTTCTCCACCCACTAAGTTTTCTGCCATGATGTCTGTGAATGTTTTTTTTTTAAAAATCATTTGTGCTACTTCCTGCTTTTTTTGTAGACTCCAATCAATCTTAAATTAATATTGTCTCATCTAGCAGCTGCTAGGTTGCTTTGTTATAGTCCTTTGCTATTTATGAAACTACAAGCCTGTCTTCTATATCTGAGATCCTGTCCTCACATTAGCTTAATTTGCTATGTGTACTTCCAATAGAATTTTTATTCTCCTGACTATCTGCTTGAATCTACTTTATGAATTCCACTTCTTTCTTATGCTGTTCATTCATGGCTTCCATAATTTTCTTAGGCTCATCTATTTTTCATCTGTATCTACTCTAGAATCACTAAGCATCATCTTTATTGTAGACACCATCTCTGCAGTTACCTGAAAAACCATTTCTGGTTTGATTTTTTCCAGAGCCTCATTCAATTGCTCTGCTGTAACCACTTCAGAGAGACTGGGTATGGGGCTTTCAGATTTTTCCACATCATTGGTCCCTGGATTTGCCTTTGGGGAACTCAATGTGTGGGGTTGCATCTTGTTTAAGTATCTTCTTATTTTATTTCCTTTTCTTAGTTTAATTACTGGAGTAATGCTTGTAAATTGCGTATGGTAGGTTGCTTTATTGCTAGTATTTAAGACACTTAGTTAATGACTACTTCTCTGGGGTATCTTCCAGGTGTGGCTGATTTTGGCATTTTGAGTCTATTGAGAGATCCTGCCTCTTTAATTTGTTGGAAATGAGAAGTTGTCACTTCTTTGGCACTCTGTCATACTATTTTCCATGACATTTAGTCAATCTCAGCCATGGAATACCAGGAGGAACAGCTGTTTATAACAATTATGTCACTTTTGGCTATAATGGTACCAATAACATCACACACAGTATAGAAAATTACAAACTGAGCAAAAAATTAATTTGCTGCTTTTAGCAATATGAACTAGATTTTTTTGTTACATAATAAAATTGGAACAAACCAGAAAATTACATGTAGCATACAAGTCCTTAATATGTCAATTTTGCTCTCAAGGATAATATTTAATATGGATTAAGGAAAAAAATAGAGAAGTGGAAAGAGAGGAAGAGATTACAAGTAAGGTTGAAGCACAAAGGGGGATCACACTAACTTTGGAAAACTGGTGCAGAATACTGGAAGGAATGAGAGAAGGAAGAATTAAAAAAAGAACAGAACAGAACCATAACCACAAACAGGCTATAAGCCACATCTGCATTCATCAAAATAAGATCAAACAATGGAGAAAAAAATAAAACAAAGACTAAAAAACAGAAACAATCCCACTATCACCACAACAAAACACAAACAAGAAAGAGGGAAAAAAGTCCACTTCCAGGTTTCCATGTCAATCTGTTCCAGCAAGCCAGCAGTAGCTTACTGGTGAGGCAGTGGATAATCTCAACAAACCTGCCACTTTCTGGCTAAGATGAGTTTCATTCCACATGCTGCTGTCCAAGCATATTCTGAGGGTCTAGCCCAGCTTGGAGCCACTAGATGGAGACACCACCAATTCTGAAATCAATCTCAGCTGGTCCATCTCAAAGATGGCCCTGGACCAATTGCTTTCTTATGTGGGAGGATTGAGCCCTTTGCCCTCACTGCCAGCCAGTGCAGTCCTTCAGGCCCACTGTTCTCCTCCATTGCTGCATCTCTCTCTGTAGGCCTCTGGGTCACCAGCATAGCAACATGTGTCTGCATGTTTGAACCACTCCTCTTTTGCAGTGAGTTACATTTCAGGGAGAAGATGTCACCAGCTATCTCTTTCTTCCTTGTTGAAGTTTCTCTTCAATCTCTCCCTGGGCTTCATTTCATGCTTCAGATTCTTCCTGTTTCCAGATGACCCACTTTCCTCCTTCTTGTCTTCCTCACTTTACTATATTCTAATA
>PVJX010031918.1:0-20826 GCA_004027295.1 Dolichotis patagonum | reverse complement strand
TTTCACTCTTTGAATGGTTTTATACTTTTTTGTTATGTTTGATATTATTGTATTTGAAACTATGCTCAACTATAGCAGAGAAAGAAATATTGTGATAGCTAGTGTTAATGTCCAGCTGTCTTAATGTTAAGTATTGTGTTGCCTATGTTGTCTGGTTCCGATCTGCTCTGTACTGACCTCTTTTGTCTTATTATCTTTAAAATAAAATGGAAAAAAATGCTATTTCAAAAACTAGATACCCATGCACAGCATAGGAAATAGCCAACAACCTAAAGAGACTACCTACAGAATTGGAAAAAAAATTGCTAGTTACTCCTTGTAGAGAATAGTAATATGTGGAATATATAAAACTAAAAGTAGTCAGACTCCCCCAAGATAAACGATCCAATCAAAAAATGGGCAGACACTTCTCAGAAATGAGAAGATTCTTCTCAAACGTACAAATGGCTAATAAATTCATGAAAAAATGTTCAACATCACCAGTCATTAAAAAAATGCATACTAAAACAATGATGAGATTTTACCTTACTTGAGAAATAATTACTATTCTGAAATCAAATACTAATAAATGCGGGTAAGGCTACAGTGAACAGAACACTTTTCCATTGTTGGTGGGAATATAAACCAGTACAACCTTTGTGAAAATCAATTCAGAGATTCCTCAAAAAACCTAAAACTAAAAATTCCATTCATCCCAGCTATTTCCCTGTGTATATCTTCTTTAGAGAGCTAAAGATATCATGTCACAGTGATTGATGCATGCCTAGTTTTGTAGGGCCACAGCTCATACCAGCTAGGTCTTGGAGGAGACCTATGTGTTCCTCAGAGGATGAATGGATCAGAGGGTCTGGCATTTATACACAATATAATGCTACTCTTGTGAGGAAAGATGGACTTCTGTCATTTTAGGAAAGGTGGATGTCTTTGAGAACATGGTTTGGGATGGGTTAATCGAATACACAATCTTGGATGTCACATGGTTTCTTTTGAGTGAAAAAGCCAAAGCATAAATAACTTAAGAAGCAAAGAGGAGAATGGATGATAGGGAACAAGGAGATAGCTCCTCTCTGGGTTGGGGGAGGACTGGGAGATGAGGGCTAGGGAGAGTGATAGGAGGAGAATGCAAAGTGGGAAGAAATGGCATGCATTGTGTGCCTGTACTGTCTCCCCAGAATATGATTAATATGTATTGAATATATGTACTAATGGAAATATTAAAACAAGAAATTTCATAAATATCTTTTCAGTTACACACATACAGAGACACAGAGAAAGAGACAGGGAGAGATAGAGAGTAAAAGAAACCATGGTGGGACGATGGGATTGCACTGAACCTATAGATCAATTGGTACCTTCACTATCTAAAGATATAGCACCATTTATTACATTTATTCCTAAGTATTTAATTTTTCTATTTTAATTGCCCATTTTACCACATTTGTAATTGATTGTTACTAGCACATAACAGTGCAGTGTATACATTTATATTGACTTTATCTGTAGCTATTTTCTTGAGTTCACATATTTCTTATACTTTGTGGATTCTTTAGGATTCTCTACATACTTAGTTATGTCATCTTTAAATAATAAAATGTTTATTTTTCTTTAATTTTTTTCTGTTCATATGTCTTTTACTTCCTTTTACCATTTTACTGATTGGTTGACGGGCTCTAGTTCAATACTGAATAGAGATGCTCAGAACAACTATCTTTGTTTCTTGCCAATCTTAGAGGCAAAACTTTTAATATTTTATCATTGAGCATAATACTTACTGCAGATTTTTGTGCATGTTCTTATGTAATTTAAGAGTTACCTTCTATTCCTGATTTGCTAAATGGTTATGATGTCAATCATGAATAAGCATTGATATTTCAGTACCCATCAAGATAAAAATAAGCTTCTATCCTTTATGTTCTTGATATAGTAACATAAATCTAAAAAACCCCCGAATACTCACATGTAAAAAATGAAATTATATATCTTTATATCACTCCATATTAAAAGTCAACTCAAGATAAATTAAGTGCTTAAAAAGTAAACCTGAAACACTAAAACTACTAGGAGAAACACTAAAACTACTAGGAGAAAACAGGGGCAAAACTACATGACATTTGCCTAAGCAACGATGTTTTTGGATATAATCCCTAAAGGACTGGGAACATAAACAAATATATACAGGTAAGATTATATCAAGCTAAAAAAAACTTCTTCACAGCCAAGGAAACAACAAATTAACATATCAATCTCTGCTAGTGGGAGACTTATTTACATACAATATATGTGATAAGGAATTAACATCCAAAATGTATAATGAACACACACAATTTAATAGCAAAAAGAAAGTTTTCCTAATTATGAAATAAACAAAAATGTGAAAAGACACTTCTCAAAACAAGTACTAATTGTGGATAAGTATATAGAAAATGTTCTTCTTTACTAATCATTAGAAATACAAAACCAAAAGCATAATCATATGTAATTTCACATTTGCTGAAATGGTTATTATCCAAAAAAATCAAGATAATTTCGGTGGAAGATGAGGCAAGGGAAACTCTTGCATACTGTTGATGGGGACGTAATTTAGTATAACCACTTGGAAAACAGTACGTAAGTTCCTAAAAGTATTAGTAGTAGAAATGTAATATGATCCAGTAAGTGTATTACTGGGTATATATTCTAGTAAGTTAAATCATTAACTTAAAAAGAAATCTGCACTTTCTTGTTCACTATAACATTATTGGCAATGGCCACAATGGTGACTGGACCCAAGTATCCATTAACAGATGAATGAATAAAGAAATTGCGGAACATATATATAATGAAACATGATTCAACCTTATTTTAAAAAAACAGTTCACATCATTTGAAGAGAATCTGAAGGACCTTATGGTAAATGAAATGGTATGGAAAAGATAGATGAATACTGTATGACCTCACTTAAATGTGGAATCTAAAATATTACTGTTTGCCCACATGCTAACGTTTGAACTCAAAATTTTACCTGTCACCATACACTAAGTTAAAATCAAAATGAATTCATAGAAATATAAAAATGGGATGATAGTTACCAATGACTGGGAAATGGAAAGTTTAGGGAGTTACTGACCAAAAGTACAAAATATCAGTTAGACAAGAAGAATAAAGTCAAAAGATCTGTCATACAAAATTGTGAGTGTAGCTGGGGGTTTATCTCAGGGGTACAAGTGTCTGCTTGGCAAACACGAGGTCATGAGTTCAATCACTGGTAACAAAACTGTGACTATAAAAAGTGTTGTATTTTGAAAATCCCTAAGTGGAGAGCTTTTATATGTTCTTATCCCAAAAAATAAGCATGTGAAGCAATGAATATTTTAGTCAGATTCACTGAGCCATTCCACAATGTGTGTTTGTGTGTTTGTAACATGTTGAAATACATATTGTATGGAATACACATATAATTTCATCTGTGAATTAAATTAATTTAAAATGACAATTTTAAAAACAAAAGCATGTTCTATTGATGGCAGCTTTATTTAATAAAATATAAAAATTCTGATGCCTGAGGGATATAATAGGACCTAAATTTAGTGAGCAAATTGGTAACTCTGATAAGTGGAGTTTGACTGTGAAAGAAATTTTTATCATTGCAGTTGTGAAAATGTGAGCTCCAGAACAAGATAGGGTCCTATATAAAAGAAATTTATAGTTTTTCTTGAATTTTTGAGTCAAAAGTTGTTAAGACTGATGAACATACATAAACACATAAAAACCCATGTGGGCTGGCTGTGGATGTGCACTTCTATAATTCCAGCTTTCTGGGGGTCTGAGGCAGTAGGATAGCAAGTTCAAGAGCAGACTGCACAACTTGGTTAGTTAGGGAGACCCTGTCTTAGTATAAAATATAAAAAGGGCTGGGAATGCAGCTCAGTAAAAAGGACCCAAGTTCAATCCCCAATACCAATGAAATGTATTCTGCTTACTACTTTTCTCTACTTTCCCTATATAAAGGCAAATATTTATACCCATTTCTTGAGTATTTCATGAGAATTAATGTCTATTCAAGTAAATATGTATGTAAGTACATAATTTAATACATTTTCCTATACCTTGCTTTATTTTACCCTTGTTTGGAATTATTCCATGTTATTCCTTTGTCTTTGAAATTATTCTTTTGTCTTTGAAAACATTCCATATCATTACAAAAGGAAATTCCACAGACTTTTCTACAGCTTCACAATACTCTATTGTTTGGACAAATGACAATATAAACAGTTTCCTACTGTTGGAAATTTAGATTTGATTCTTCATTTTTTGGTAGTACAAGAAATCCCACAGTACATAACCTTTTACATATGATATTTGCATAGGTGCAAGTTTCTGCATAGTATAAATTTTTGGAAGTAAATTTTTTAGAAGATGTGTACTTTTTAAAATTTTAATAGATATACTGCATACTCTTACACAAAAGCATGCCAGATTTCACAGGAAATTTGTAGATTTTATAAAATTCCCGAGTGATTCCAATGATCAGATGGAGTCACAGACCATGACTCTAATGTAATCAGCTAGTGTGTGAAGCTTGACCTTGCAGACACAATTCTTTGTCTGGTTTCTATTAAAGCTTTCCTGTAGCATGCAGGCTAATACTCTTTGAAGTTTAAAGTTTAAATGCCTCATTCATTTGGATCTTGCTTAAAGGCAGATAACCTGAAATTTTCTATTTCTAATAAGCTCCAGGATGGGACTGTTGGTCCATATCCTACAACTTGGGCAGCAATGCCATATGAATTTTCTCCTGTCAGCTGGACACTGTTTAGCACTGAGATTGTTTGATCTGTTTAAATATTTTTAGTCTCAAGACCCGTCAACATTCTGAAAATACAGGCCCACCAAACTTCCTCTTCTTGCTAAGCAGCACACTAATTCAGAGTAACTCAGGCTGAGATGACAGCAACTGAAGCAAAAAAAAAAAAAGGAAAGAAAGAAAAATAGAAAAGAAAACTTAGTGCTTGCAGGGTTTGATTGACTTTGGAAGCCTAACTCTAGTAGTCCGAGCATCTATTTGGAGGATAACAATATGCAACTGTGGGGGATTTCCATTCATCTTGCTTTTGAGATCCAGTGTTTCATTCCATTTTATTGTTTTGTTTTGTTCTTATATCTGCGAACAAGAGCAAATGTTTTGAAGATAAAAATATGCAATATAACAACCATTTCTAAATTTCTATCTTGTTTTTAAAACCTATATCACTACTGTTTTTTGTTGTTGCTGTTGTTTCTTTTTTTTGGTTTTTTTTCTTGCTTTTTTGATTCTTTTGTTTACTGATTTTCTGGGGTTTTTTCCTCTTTACAATATTAGAAAATGATAATGTTTTACATTTTTAGATTTCTCAAAATATTATCTTTAACATTTGTCTTAATAGAGCACTGCAGGATACTCACATATTTTTATTCATGCAATCTGACTTGTTTTGTGTGTCATGTAGCCTCTGAATAGCTCCATTATACATTCTTGAGAGACTTGCAAGGCAAAAAAAAATCTTAATATTATCATGAAAATAGCTCTGAGCTTGCAAAATCCCTAAAAGCATCTTGTAGGTTCCAATAGGTTATCAAATTGTTGTAGACAGTTAAGTTAGGTAGAAACATTATAGGCAGTCAGAAAGTGGTTTGCCCTCAAAGGAGCCAGCGCAGAAGTTGAGATACATTGCAACTGTGGACAGACTGTAGACAGAGAAACAAAGTTGAGGGCCAGACCTCAAGATAAAAGATGAGACAATTGAACTCAGATACATCTCTTAAAGTAAACAACAGTGATTGACCTTTTAAATAAGTATCCATGTCTTGGAAAAACCTGTAAGAGCCATTGAGCCAACTCCTCCAGGAAAAACCCCTATTCTGTTTCAATTCCACGTGCCACGTGATGTCCACTTTCCCATTTGATTCCCACTTAATCAATGTTATCTGAGCAGTTATGCTCATAATCTTATTGGTTGACCATAGTTTTGTCCCACCTCATACCAACCTTGTGATTTCCCATTTTGCCCCATCTTGAATCCACCTTGCCTCAGAATTTTGCTCTATAAAAATCCCCAGAAAAGGCAGAGTTCTCAGCAACCCATTTGGGATTACTTCTGTCTCTCAGACAGAATCCTCCTCTTTCCAATTAATATATTCTGCTCTTAATCTCCTTTATTTCTCAAATTCATTCTTCAGTTTTAAAGAACACAAACTTGTACCAGACATGTGGCGGGTTGGGAACATTTTCCCCTATATCAAAATCACATTTTGGTTTGGAGTTTTTTGGTAACAGGGATCAAACTCAAGACCTCACACTTACTTGGCAGGTGCTTATGCTACTGAGCTAAATCACCAACCCCACAAAATCACATTTTGAGAACCACTTAAGATTCATTAGTTCTACCAACCCATGGAGACTAGACACTGCTTAAAGGACACATTAACTCATTATTTTTTTCTTTGGAAGTAGCTCAGATTACGTGTTGGGTTAATGTGTATTGATTTGCTGACTATGCAAAGCAGACTTTTCACTGTATTGTCATCCTGTTACACTTGTATGGGCAGTTGCAAGCTGGAACCTGGGAATATAAGCAAACAGCAGAAATGAACCTCCATTTGCTCATTTCTTCCATAAAGGAAGTTTCAAAAATTATTGATATAGTGGAAAGATATTCCCAATCTGCTAGATGTCTGTTATGGGTTTGTGTTCTCTAAAATTCAAGAAAGAATTTCAGGGACAACAGAGGTTGAAAGAAGAATATATTTTGTGGGGGAAAAAGCTTCTGTCTGAGACAGAGAGACAGGAGGTGTTCTGAATAGGTTGTCAAGGACCCTGACATTTTTGTGGATTTTATAGAGCAAAACCAAAATGTGAGGGGGGTCTTAGGTGGCAAAAAATGAGAATTCACAAGGTGGGCATAAAGTGGGCATTAGTTGAACAAAACTATGTTCAACTAATAAGATTACGAGTATAATTGCTCAGGTAAAGTTGATTAAACTGAGGTCAAGTGGGGAAGTAAGTCACATAGCAACTGGACATAAATGAAAACACGGTTTTTTTCTGTAGGAATTGGATTAGTGGCTCTTCCTGGCTTTCTCAAGGTTATGTATACCTATTTAGGATACCACTCCCAGATGTTTATCCTAAGGAAGTATGTGTGTGCATTTTTCTCATCTCTTATTATGAGGTTCGGTCCACAGTGGAAGTGGCTGTCTCCCCCACAGTAGCAAGGTATCTCCTTTTGTGCACTGTCTCCTCCTAGGGCCGAGCCCTATCTGGCTGCCTATGATATGTTTAGCTATCTTAGTTGCCTATGACATAAAACTGTCCTACGAAGAATATATTTCCATCACATCACAAAATCTTTTATGGCGATTATTTTGCTCCATAATGAAAAAAAAAACTGTTAGATAGGTGACCAAAATGAATGTTATTTTCCCTGTTTTACACACAATGAAACTGAAACCTAAATCAATTTGCTAAACTCATTATGGCTAGTAAGACACTGACCTAGGGCCCAGAAAATAGACCTGAAGCTTGGATTATGAATAAGTTGAAGGAATGTTACAATGTATTTCATTATTCACTCTTGTTTTTTGCTATAGTCATACTCTTCAGGATGACAATATTTACAATAAGGTGCATTTATGGTCATAAAATAGCTTCAGTTATTTGGGGATATTCAATCATATGCTAAAGTTGTTTATTGCCTGATTTGTTTGACAATGAACATTATCCTTCACATTGCTTTATACTACAATGTTCTGATAATAATTAGGCTTTCCAGAAGTCTGTCTTGGTGTCATCATAATTTTCATTCCCATTCTGAATAATGGTAGCTTATTCTGCTACTAGACTAATGTAATTATTCCTCAGAAAAGCTGATTTGTTACCTTCTAGGAGAAGTTCAGGTCATAAATTCAAGAACTGAAGAGTCCCTGTGGAAAGCAGGGGAATAACCAATTTCTGCTGAAAAATTAGGAAGGTCCATAGTCTCTGAAGAAACCCAGAAACATGGGGTTAAGTGTTTTTCCCGTTGATCTCACCTCTAATTTCCAAAAAACCCCACAAAATATGATCAGAATCCTATTGCATTATTTCTAGGTAAACTCTGGCCTGCTTTAACCACACAGAATACTTTTGGCTCTAAAACACCAAGAGAAAAAATCCCTAGAGGAAGAAACTGAGGTCAAGACTAGTACTCTTTTTGAAATATGCCCCTCTCAGGATATATCAGTTACAAATTAAAAATTAATACATTTAATTGACAATGTATGTTCTACCTAATTTGCTTTGTAGTTTGTATCTGAAAAATCCAACTCAAAATCTGGTACTTAGGCTTACAAAATAGTTAGACAGACTGTGTGTGTGTGTGTGTGTGCACGCGCGCGTGTGCGCGCGCTTGCGTGTGCGCGCGCTTGCGTGTGTGTGTGTGTGTGTGTGTATTTGTGCGAGTGCGGGTTTGCGCACTAAGGGGAGAGGAGGAAAGGAGAAAGACAGCTATTAGAGCATATTACTTGAACCTAGCAATTTTGAATCATCTAGAAATTGCATTTTTACTCTTGTATGCTGAAGGTGTCACAAGAGTATACTTATCTTCAGGTGTATCAAGAGATACAGTAAATATGTATGGCTTTTAAAAAATAGAGCATTTTCATCTGGTTTAACTGTAGCTAAGAAAATTACTAAAAAGAAACTCTCAGCAGGAGATCAACAGGATTTGATTTTAAATTATAACTCATCCATAAAACATGAAGAGGCACAATGGATACTCTAGTTTAAGAATTAGTAACAATGACTAACTTGAAACTTGTGTGTATTTGCTTTTACTGAGGATACATCATATACTTGTTTAAATAGCTCATTTTGAAGTAAAATGATGCTTTTTAAACAGAAGTAGCAATTATCAGGAATATATTTTTTCTTTCATTTTTTGATGCTAGATATTTTCCCTCCATGTTTATCCTGATGCTCACAAACTTATTGTTAGAAATGAGGCTTGTACTTCACTCATTAAAGCAGATTTTAGTGTGCTGAGAGACAAAGCACAGTATGTACTTCAAAAATAATGTAGTCAACTATGTGAAATAACTACCACAATGGGATAATCTACTGTCGTTTAGAATCCACAGCATAAATAAAACTAAGGTCATTTTATCATGATTATTCAAGGGAGAAAATTCCATAATTGCAACCAAGCTGCAGACAAGTAATCAATTTAGGATTTATGTAGCTTGCATGCAGTAGAAATTAGGGCATAGGGGATGGAAATAATTGTACTTAACCATTATTAAAAAACACAGATAATTCTGAAAATATGACTTTATTTGATTGAGCACAGTGACATTAAAGGACAATTCCACCATTATCTCTCATGACCTAAGATACAAAATCCAATTTATAATGTTGATTTCATATTTTATTTTCCTCCTTCACAGAAATGAGACTATATATTTGTACATATATATATGTATATGTATATATATACATATATTATATAAGTTTGTATATGTATGCATGGGTGTGGTATGTATATTTCTGTGTGTATGTTAATGATCAGATGGAGAAACTAGTTTGCTTATAAATAGAATGGACTGTGTGTAAATTTCTTTTTAGTAGTACTTTTAACATTTACTTTTTAAAATTTGAGTCATTTGCTATTTTTAATTGAACAGTAATGATTGAACACATTTATGGGGTAAGGCACAATAATCTGCACCTAAGTTTAACAGTTGATTCAGAGTTTAACAGTACAAAACTGAATTTTAGGAACAAAATTTTAATTGACATCATTGTTTGAATCTTTTTAAAGCAATAACTAGCTGCATGTCTAAAAGTCATATTTGGTAGTAATTTTTAAATTGATCATTATTATGATTTCTTCAGTATATTATTTAAGCACTTCTTATATATTCATCAATGGATAATGTAATCACTTGGATAAATGACAGGCTTTTCCAGATTCAACAGGTAGTGTTGAATCTGTTTGTTTTATTTTATGTGTTGAATCTATGTGTTTTATTTTAAAGAGAAAAACAACAAAAGCAATTATACAAAAATTCAAAACAAGATAGTAGCAGAGTGACAATGTTTAAGACAGTACATATAGTTCTCCTCATATTACAAGATACAGGCATGAAAAGTTGATTAAACAATATAAAACATTTCTTTTCAATTAGCTAATAGAAATTAGTATTATAAATATCTTAACATTATATATATATAATTTTTTTCTATTTCCCTTACTTCTTTTCTCTTTTTACTTCTTTTGATGTATTTCTTCTCATTTCATAATATCTATTGTAAATTTTGGATTTTATTTAGTCTTTCAATTTCTTACACTAGGGGAACAGTACAATATTTACCCACATGAGTCAGATTTATTTCACTTACAAGTATGGTCTTAAGTCACATCCATTTACCTATATGTCTTGAGAAGATCTTCATTTATAGCTGAATATTACTCCATTGTATAAAAATACCATGTCTTTTTTATCCATTCCTTGATTGATAGGCACTTCAGTTGTTTGTAAGATCTGGCTACTACAAATTGTGCTACTATAACCATGGTTGCACATATTTCATTGTGGTATGATGTTTTTAATTCTTCTGGGAAAATGTCTGGAACAGGGATAGCTGGGTCAAACGGAACCTGCAATCCTAGCTTTTGGAGGAACCTCTATACTGATTTCCACAGTGGTTGCACCAGTCTACACTCCCACCAATGGTGCAGAAGTGTTCCTTTTTCCCCACAGCCTATCCAGAAATTGCTATTGGTTGTTTTCTTTATCCTGGCCATTCTTTCTGGAGTGAGATGGAATCTCAGTTTGGTTTTAACTTGCATCTCTCTAATTACCAATGATGTTGCACGTTTTTTCATGTATTTATTTGTCATTTGTATTTCTTCATCCGAGAAGTGTGCATTCATCTCAGAGGCCCATTTTTGGATTGGTCTTTGAATTTGGGGAGCCTGATTGTGGACCACAGATAAAATATGCTATCCTTATAAATTCCCCACTCCACTCAAGCCATCCATTTCCTTCAAGAACTAGTTTAAGTTTTTACTTCCTTAGACTTTCTCTAATTACCTTCAGCCTTTCCTGATCAATCATAGAACTAGCAAAAAATATACAAAACAATTGAGTACTTAATGAATCATCATATGGTCTTAGACTGTCTTAGTTATTTTCTCATTGCTGGGACACAATATCAGATACCCCAAATCTTAAAAGAAGACACTTATTTTGGCTCACAGTCTGTAGAGGTTTCAGTCCATACTCAGGTTTTACTCCACTGCCTCTCATTAACAGTTTCACTTGACTCAGTGCTTCTTTAATATACATGAAATTTTTCAAATTGTTAAATAAAATGTGGCATGATTCTAATTTGTATACACAGAACTTTACATGTATGTGAAATAACCTCTCCTGAATGGTAACATAGCTGCCCCTGTGGAAATGGAAACTTCTTCAATGTACCATCAAAGCTAAATTTCTTTTTAAAAATATTCAGTATTGCTGGACATTGTGGCACACACCTCTAATCCCAGCACTTGGGGGACTGAGGCAGGAGGATCACCATGAGTTCCAGGTCTACCTGGACTACATAAGCAAGGTCAAGGCCAGTCTTCAGTGCGTAGCAAACCCTGTCTCAAAAACAACAAAACGACAACAACAATGAAAAATAAATAAATAAAGATATCCAGTATTAAAGAGTTTGCTCAAAATGTTGTCACACTTCAGTGAAAACTTGTTCATCTATCATCTCCTGCTAATAGTTTTCTGCTCAGATTTTTTGTGAAATACATCATTTCAACTTCCTAAAATGAATTTCAAAAACATGTATTTAATAAATGGAGCATACCAAAACCTGCACTAAGGGTTATAAAATAAAATTTCTGTATGTGTGAATTATAAACATGTCAACTATTAACATCTTTCTTAGCCTTGAATACAGAAAGGTTAGTTGGATAGGTGTTCCATATAAACTAAAATTGAGCTAAAACTGACAATAATTGTATAGTCTCATTGTATCTAGGGATCCATGGGATTTGTTATAACTAGAAAAGTGTGTTCATTTCCTGCAACTGATGTAGCAAATCATTATAAATTTGTTTCCTTTTAAGTAACTAGAATTCTTACAGCTCTGGAGACAGAAGTCCAAAATCAGTTTCATGGAATCAAAATCAAGGCAAAGCCTGGCTGCTTTCCTTACTGGGGCCATAAGAATGAATATTCACTTTGTTTTCATCAACTTCAATACATAGTTGGGTTTCCTTAACTTGTGACTACATCATTCCAATCTCTGCCGCTATAGTTACACTGCTTCCTTGTCTTCTATCTGTAATATCCATCTCTCTCTCTCTCTCTCTCTCTCTCTCTCTCTCTGTCTCTCTCTCTCTCTTCCACATGATCATATATACATATGATTTCATTTAGGGTTCACACAGGTAGCCCAGGATAATATCTCTATCTCAATATTCTTAATTTAAACACATCTGAAAAAATCATGTCTATATCAAGTAACATTTACAACTTCCAGGTATTAGTACCTCATAGCTTTAAGGACCTTCATTCAAACTGACACTATAGAAAATTTATCAAACAAAGCAGCTTGCAGATTTCATCCCATTTATACCTATTTGCCCATTTGTTCACAGATATTTTCATGCAAGAAAAGTGACCTCCCACCATATAGATAGTTTTTTCCTTGCCCATCTGAACATTATCTACACTGCATCCAGTATGATCTTCCTGAATTACTAATTTCCATGCCTCCTTGCCATAAAAGAAATATAACATATAAACCTGCAAGTATGGCATAAGGCTTGAATTTACTTCCTTATGGAACCAAAAAATCTTTCCTTTGTGGTCTCATCCCGTCACTATATCATGTGCTGTACACCTGAGTCACTCTGAACAGGTCTCTTCTGGCTGAAGCGGTCATGCTCTTTTAAGCCAAATTCTTCTTGTCCCTGCCATGCACTTATCCTTGACTTAGTGAACCCCTGATTTTCTCTTCAGGCTTAATGTAAACATCACCTACTGTATAGAAGCACTTTCTTAGGACAATCTGATGTCCTCTGCTCTGTGTGCCTAAATTAACTTGTGAAGATTTTATCTTATAATTTATCACATTTAGTAGTAAAATCAGTTTTATGTGATATCTGATGCTATTATATGAGCATCTTCTTAAGGGCAGGAATACTGCATTGATTTGATATAAGTCCTCCTGAGAGATCCATGTCTTCCAAAGATATCCATGCCATGATGTCTAGAGCCTTTGAATATGTTACCTTCTATAGCAAAAGGCACATTGCAGATGTGGTCAATATCGTGGTCACTGAGATGGGAAGATTAATCTTTTGGACCAATCTAATAAAAAATATCGTGGTAAGAGGGAGACAAAAGGGTCAGGTATAAAGGAAGTGAAGATAAATTGAGACCACAGGAAAAGAGAATGTACATGGTCTCTGGAAGATAGGAAAAATAAGAAGACAAGTTCTCCCCTAGAGTTTGTAGAAGGAACATAAATCTTGTAATAATTTCATTTGCAAGGCTTCTAACTTCCATAAGCGTAAGATCAATAAGTATTATCTGAAGTCACTAAATTGTTAGAAATTTATAATAGCAGCAATAGAAAAAGTACATAACATCTAACTACTCTCATCTTGAGTCCAACACATAGTGCCTGGCATGTAGAGTCAATTTCTTTGTTGAATCAATGATGAAGACAATTGTTAAGTTGGTGGAGGATTCTACTGGGATACACAGTCAACACTGGATTTTTTTTTTGGTATTTTTGAGACAGAATTTCATTAGGGTGTTCAGGCTGGGCTTGAACTCACTTTGTAGCCCAGGCTGGCCCCAACTCCTCGTGCCTCATCCTCCCAAATGCTAGTATTACAGGCATGTACCATCACACCCAGCACTGAATTCTAATATTGTAGTGAGTATAATTTACCCTACTAAGTGCTATACCAGCTTTGTGGCCTTCTAATTGGGATTGAAGAGAATACCAAAAAAGCACTCATAAGAGACAGACATACTTGATATGTTACTGCTATTACTTTCTTACACTGTCCAAGCACTCAAATTGAATATATATAAAAGGCAATCAAATTTTCTACATTTTATCTTTACTCCTACAGGTTAAAACAAAACCAAGTTTCAGAAAAACCACAAAATATTTCCATATGCCCCTTTATTACACAGTATAAAGAAAATAAAAACACCAGAAATAATTTTTAAAATGTCACTATCAGTGTTTTTGATATTTTAAAAAATCATTCCATGTATTAGTAGCTTCTTTCAGCACTTCCCACACCCTAGGAGGAAGATATAGAGTGACTTTTATAATGCATGCCCTGTGGTTACCTCTGGCAGAAAACAGCAGTTCAATCTATTATCTGGCACCATTTAAGAAATAAAAGGACTTTCATTCTGGGAAACAGAAACTTTGTCTAACCCTTGCCTCTTACTATTTGTCAGTGTTCCTCTATGACCCATAAACCAATAGAGTTATGTGTACTTCCCCCCATTTAAAGAGCAAACATATGGATCTTTAAAAATTTAATTATAAATTTATTTATAAAATTATGGCTTTATTTTTCAAGAAGTACATTCCTCAAGGTAAATCATTTGAGGATTTCAGATAAGGATATCCTAGTATAAAACTCTTCTAAAGTACTTATTAAATATCAAAATGCCTCAAAATATAAAATATACATTTAAGAATCTTAGAAAAAAGTCAAATAAGAAACAGTTTGCTTACATTTGGACATTTCCAGTCAGAAGTATATTAATGTTATAAAATAAGGAGAATAAAAATGATATACTTAGAAAAGCTGAGGACATAAGTCAGCAAGCTTGTTCTATGTCAGCAACTATCAGAAAAATGGAGCTGTAGGCCTGGTGGAAAATGAGCTATTTACCTCTTGGTAGCTGTATAGTACAAAGAAATCATAATTATCCTTTTCAACTGCTTCTGCTGGTAACAAGTCTCTAATAGTACAGTAGAGGGCTGGCCTAAATGCTGGGTTTCCTGAGGCTGCCGGGGAAAGGATGTGGGGCTGCTAAGTATACAAAATGGTTCTCTTCATCTGCTTTCTGGGACCTGCAATTCTTTTATCTTTTTTTTAGGTTACTTAAGTCCATTGTTACAATTTAGCTTTACATAATGAGCACATTCATTATAGGAAATTTGTATCTATATGTGATATATCTTAATTCTTCTTTTTTCCCATTCTTATTCCCTCCTTTCAAAATCCCTTCCCCTCTTCATTCACAAAGCTTGGTTTTCTCATTAGTGAAATAAATCAGACACACATGTGAAAATATCATGCATTTATTTGTATTAGCATATGTTTGCCATATATACTGAATACATTAATCACGAGGTGCTTGTACATATACATACTGTGTATGTTTTCATTATTGGATCTTTTTATTTATAGCAATTAGGACTAATCCAGGACAAACCTTGAAAGTTAAAATGTTTTAACTTGAAAGTGGAGGAGCAATTTGGAGGGCTGGGGTTGCATCCAGGAGGAAGAAAGAGTAAAAGAAGTTTAGGAGGAATTCAGAACCAGAGAAGAGGCTCTAATAAATGATACATTCTTTCCTTTTATACATTAGTATATAAAAAGTTATATAGAGATAATCTAGGTGGCCAATATTTACGATAACTGCAAAGTCCAATTTGATTTCCGTGAAAGCAGGAGTTTAACATTCCACTGACTTTAATCAGGAAGCATTTGTCCCAAACTCTTCTTTTCAACTATCTTTTATTGGATCCTTTATGTATCTATCCACCTGACTGATAAAATTATACTAAGCTGCTATTGTGTGACAGGTATTAGGGTATGTACAGCATCTACATATATGAAGTTTGAAATACAAAGGTCAAAATCAGGAAAATATTCTCTCTGGTAATCATTTAGAACATTGGCCTCACATAGTTTTTATTGTGAATATCATTTAACCCGAAGATACACTTGATAAGATAAGAATATACATTAAAGCATTTTATGGTATTAAAAACAATAAAAAATAGTGCCAGTGTACACCAATAATTCCAGGGCCGTAGGAGGCTGAAGCAGAAGGATGAAAAATTCTAGCTCAATCAGGACAGTTTAATGACTCAAAATTAAAAAAGCCTGAGTATATAAATTACTGTGATGGTCCTGGGTTAAGTCTTCAGTACTGGGGGAAAAAACCTTAAATTTTAAATATGGGGAGTTGCTTATATTATGAAGTTATTAGATGACATATGTTTATTATATTTACCGAAATATTTATTTGCATAACATATTAAATAGACAAAGCAGGATGTAAAGCCATGTATACCAAATGATCTCAAATGCATATGTGTGTGTGTGTGTGTGTGTGTGTGTGTGTGTGCGTGTGTGGTTGCTATGGATTAAAAGCTGGTGGTCAACTTGACACCAGCTGAATTAAATCAGCATAGTGCTGAGCATAGATAGCCCACCTGAGGAAAGTTGCCAGCATAAATAGAGACATGGTGAAGGTGAAGTGAGGCTTTGTGGGTTTCTCTAAGTGTTGCTGTTTGAGCCATTGTTTCTCCTGGAAGAGCTCACCATGACTAGTTTCCTCAGTGTGAGTTCGACCATTGTCATCAAAGGAGCTCGGGACCTTGTTGGTGAGAGTGGCTGTTTCACTTTGAGGGAGCTCTCTGGTCCTTACATAGAGCATGGCTTCCTGGCTCTGGAGGGGAAGATGAGTGCCATTTAATCTCCAGTAGAAACTCATCATGCTGGCTTTCCGATATGTACCTGACTGTTCTTATCATCAGAGGAGGTCGGGACCTCCATGTCACCAGTGGTGGTATTTTTCAGGGCTGTGTTACTTTTCAGGGTATCTGTGGATTTAATTTTGAGCATGACTTCTCAGCTCCAGTGTAGAACCCTCAACTTACCAGCACAGCTCCTTTATCCCGCAGCATACACTTTCTAGCTTCCACCACTGATCTTTGGTCCTTCCTACGGCAGACCCCTACAACAGACTGGTGTGAGTCCTTCTCATGAGTTCTAGACTTCCAGCTGGAATCATGGCAGGCATTGTCATGGGCTCTAGGTCTTCATCTGTATATATGCAGGACATTGCTGTGGGATCCAGGCCCTTGGCTGAATATTCTGAGTCTTTTAGTGTTGTGGACAGATTTCCTGCACTTTCTTGTGTTTAAGTCTGTGTGACTATTATAAAATAATACTATAAATTCTGTGTCCTGGTTCTAATTGTTCTCCTCACCACCCCTGACTACAACAGTACTATTAATATTATATGAAATATATATATATATATATATATATATATATATGTGTGTGTGTGTGTGTGTGTGTGTGTGTGTGTGTTTATATCTTTGATTGAATTATGAGATTATTTTAAATTTTCCACTCTCATTAGTTTTGGTATTTTCCTATATTTTAAAAAATAAATATATAATAAATTGTAAGTATTATAAAACAATTCTTCTTTCAACTAATTTTAGTTCCTTGAGAAATCTTCACATATTTTATGATTACAAAAATAACAAAACACTGTGTCAATGATAGAAATTATAAAAACATCTATTATTAGAATGCTATTTTCAACACATTATTTAAACTATTAGCAATCCAGTAGATAAAACTAAATTTGGCTTACTAGTGTTTTTGAAATGATTTGATGTCAGCATTTTGGTGTGCTGATTTAAAAATTCACTCAGTTATGTGGACTGCAAAGTGTTTCTTTTCATCTGAAATTATTTGGAAAGTATCTGAAGAATTGTCATACATGCTATGAAATATTTTCATTATTTGTTAACTATCTGCTACATTTTAGTTAAGTGCAATAGAAAATTTTGATGGTCGTATTCCTTATAAAGGGAAGTTATTTTTTTCTTTCACATTTAAGCAGATGAAAAGTCTCCCTATAATGCATAGCATTCATAAATACCTCTCCAGTGAAAAGTGTCATGAGAGAGAGCTGATATGGAGGTTGGTTTCCTAATTTCTTTCCCGTAGTGGTAGTTATCGTTTTCTATGGATATCAAGCTGGAGTTTACAATGGCTATCTTGTAGCTCCGAATAGTGAACTGAACAGTGAGCTCTCTGCCCTGATTCCTGCCAACTCATGAAAGGCACAGCACTCTCCATCTGTCAGTCCTTGATCTCCTGGCTGAAACTGCCTACCAGAAAGCCAATTAGTGCCAATATGGCTGCGGGCAAACAAGCACACAAGACTCACAATGAAAATGAGAGAGAAAAAGTCAATGATTTGTTTTTAGAGATACAATGAAGAAATATGGCAATGCAGCAGCTTTTCCATTCAAAATTCACTGCTTAATCTGCTTAAAACATCTCTTTCTTTCTTTCTCTCTCAAGTGATTTCTTATCACTATAATAGCAGAGAATCTACCCAAATATCACATTTGATTCTACTGCTTGCATTTTCACAACTGCCTTCATTGCCACCAGCTTTACTAGTATTAATGAGTGATGTCAGGCTTTGAACTATGTATTTTTGTAAAACTTGTTTATACACACATTTACATACATATATGGCATAAGTGTACAAAGAAGCCACATAAAACTGTTTAATTGAATTAACTCATTTAATTCTTGCAAATTCTCTGTGAATTGTGCTGTAAAAAATTCATTTTTACACTTGAGGAATGTGAAGCTCAGACAAATCAAATCATAAATTCTTTATATACCTGAAGTATGAATTTAAATCAGAACTATCTTAAGCACCTCTCTAGATTTTGAATTTCTTGAGGTTCTTTATGTGCTTTTTCCCCATAGTACCATGTCTCTGTGTTCCATAAAAGTTAAACATAATAAAATATATATGTTCAAACGATGCTCAACATTGTCAGTCATTGGGAACATTATATTGTCTCATATCACTAGTATGTGTGTAATTTTTAAAAATGCTAAGTTTTGATGAGTATATGGAGGAACATGAGCTGTCCTATAATGCAGATGGGAATAAAATTTGATGGAGATGCTTGGCAAAACTGTTATTTTCTCAACTTGATAAACATATACATAACATATGCCCCAGTGATTTTACTTCCACCAAAGACAAGTAAAAGTAAATGTTCACGCAAAAACATGTAGATAAATGTTTGTAATAATAACATTCATTATAGCCAAAAAGTAAAATCAATCCAAATGAATACTTGACACCTTGATAAACAAATTCAAGACAGGGGTATCATAATCCCCATCTTAAAATTATACTACAAAGTTACCTTGATAAAGATAGAATGACAGTATCAAAACAAAGAAACAGAAAAAAATTACGACCCGAGGATCAGTGGAACAAAATAGAAGATGCAGAAACAACTGCAAGTACACTTAACAATCTTGTTTTTTACCAAGGGGCCAAACACCTTCAGTGCAAGAAAAATAACTTCTTTAATAAATGTTGATGAGAAAGTTGGTGCTTCCTATGCCAAAGATGACACCTAAACCTATATATCTCTACATGCACTAAACTAAATTCAAAACTGATCAAACTTCTAAACATTAAAAAGGAAACAATATGATAGATGATAAACTAGATCTAACACTTGAAGACATGGATGTTAGAAAGGACTATATACAAAACCTCAATCACACAGGTACTATTACAAAAATCAACAACTAGGATCACATCAGGTTAAAAATTTGGCACAGCAAAAGTAATCATCAATAGAGTGAAAAGATAGCTCACATAATGGGAAAAATTTACCAGTTATTTATCACACAAAGGACTAATATCTCGACAATATAAGGAACTACAAAAAAGAGTCATATCCCCAAAATCTAAAGACACAATCCAATTTGGATATCTGTAATAAATAGACACTTCTCTGATGAAAAAGCACAAATAGCAAGTAAATATCTGAAAAACATTCAACACCACGAGTCATTCAAGAAATACAAATTAAAACAACAATGAGATTCCATCTCACTCCAGAAAGAAGGGCTATCATCAAGAAATCAACAGAGTACAAATGCTGGGGGGGGGCTGTGAAAAAAAAAGAACTCCTCTCCATTATTGGGAGGAGTGTAAATTAGTGTAACCAATATGGAAATCAGTATGGAGGTTTCTCACAAAGCTAAAACTAAAGGTTCTACTTGATCTAGCTATTCTTCTTGGTAACTTCCTAAAACATTTAAGACTATCATGCCAAAGTGACTTATGTAAACTCATGTTTGTATTAGCATGAATTGTGATAGATAAATTTTGAAAACAGCCCAGATGTCCACCATCGGATGGGTAAAGAAAATGTGGTTCTGATATACAACAGAGTATTACACTGACATGAAGAAGTATAAACTTGAGACATGTTTAGGTAAATGGATACAAATTGAGAACAAAATTTTAAGTGGAAAAAATTGACACACATGCTGAAATGTCACATTGTTTGTCTTGAGTGAGAAACCAAAAGGGTATAAAGGACTATAATTTATGATAGATATTGAGAAGTAGGAAGGAAATGTTCAAATAAGAAGTGGAATAGGGAAATGTTGAGGGAAGGGAAGAAACAGAAAAAGATAAAGGAGAATAGAAGGAAAAATGGAAACAAAGCTTTTGTAATGGAAATGGGGAAGAAGCACTGAAGAGGGAAGAAAAAATACATATATATTCTAAAAGAATATATATGGAAATATATATATATATATATATATATATATATATGTTCTAAGTTTGTACCTGTACATTATATATTTTATATATATTATATATATATATATATATATATATATATATATATATATATATATATAAAATGTACAGGTACAAATTTCCTATGTTGATTGTGAACATTTTGGG
>PVJX010031917.1:0-20811 GCA_004027295.1 Dolichotis patagonum | reverse complement strand
GGAAGTGAATCAAGAAGCCAAACCAAACCTTCCCATGAGCTACCTGGCACGCAGGCTGGGAGACAAGAGCAAGTCGCCAGTCCCCATAAGCAACTGGATGATTCAGAGGAACTCAGGTTGAGATGATAGCAACTGAAGCAATACAAAAATTTTAATGCTTGTATTGTTTGATTGACTTTGCAGGCCTAAAGCTCATAGTCTGAGCATCTATTTGGAGGATTACAATATAGCAACTATGGGGAATTTCCTTTTGCCTTGTTTTTGAAATACAATGTTTTGTTTTATTTTACTGTTTTGTTTTATTCCTGTGTCTGGTAACCTGAGCAACTATTTTGAAGATAACGACACATAGTAAAACTGTTAAATTCCTATCATTTTGGTTTGAAAACTTGTCTTTATTGTTTTTGTTGTTTTTGTTATTTTGCTTTTGTTGTTGTTGTTTTTCCTTTTGGTTTGTTAGTTTACTGAATTTTCTGGGGGGGGTTCTCTCTAAAATTAAAAAAAAGGAGCATGCACACTGCTGAGGCAACAGACTTCTCAAATTAAATTCAGAAAACTTACTAAACATATAAGCAAATGTTAAAGCAACCACAAACTCTGGAGTGGGAAAATGGAATCAGTATACATAATTATTTCAGTGTATCATTTAAAATATTATTTAATGACATTTGCAAAAACCAGAAAAGTGAGAACAATAAATAGGAAAATTTGAGGGATAAAAAAATTTTGGGTGGCCAAGATACCTTGCTTAGCTGAAACAAACAGGGCTTTAAAAGTAGTTATTACAAGTAGACTCAAAAAAGTAAACTAAACCATATTGACAGAATCAATGGAAGACATGACGAAAAGTTCTTATCAATAAAGATCTAAAAGTTAAAATGTGAAAACTCTGGAATTTAGTAAGTAAAGCAAGTAAAATTAAAATTCATAATTTCCCTTAAGGAATTTCTGAGTCTGTAGACTCTTGTTCCATGTTACTCATCGATTCTGAATAATTTATTTTTTCTTCAACATTTATCACAAATAAGATGCTAGTTCTTATGGGAGTATACATCAGAATACTGCCTTTTTCAGTTCCAGAAAGACCTATCTGAAAAACTGACATCCAGCAGTGAACCATGAGGATCAGTAAATTTCCTAAGTTAGGGAGAAAAATAGCCCAAGTAAGAGCTTGTATCAGGGGCTTGGTGTAGGACAGAAGTGAGTATCTTATAGAAGCAAACAAACAAACAAACAATTAAAGTCCCCTAAAAATAGATTAGAGGGATTCAGAATAGAACCATGAAATAGTTTTAAAATGCTTTGTACATATTCATAGGGATTAACTGATGCTTTCAAGAAGCCTTTAAAATTGATTTCTCTCCCCAGGCTTATTTTATTTCTACAGTATATTTTCTGTGTTGTATCCAGAATGATCTTCATGATGCAGAAATTTAATTATAAGATTTAATCACTTCAACATCAGCCCTTGACTTTTTAGCAATCATCCCTCTTCTCACTCCCTTATTTGCTGTCTTCCAGAACTGTGTGTCACCTTCCAAGGTACTTGCTTTGCCTTATGCCTTTGTGTCTCTGTCAAATGCCAATGTCTTTATATAAACTGCACCCCACAATTCCATCTTCCCATTTACTTTTATTACCTAAGTGATAGCTCTTCTATCCAAGTTTATTTGATTTCTTAACTCTGTGTTAGGCATCCCTCTTTGTTGATGCAACTGTGCTTAAACTCTAAAAAAATTGCCTTTTAATTTGACTCTACCTCAAATACTAATACATTATGACAACAAAAAAATCTATATTCAGCTGTGTTTCCAGCATTTAGCAAGGTCATTAGTGCATATGAGGCTGAAAATAATTTTGTTTAATTAACAAATCCATTTGGCAAAATAATATTGACCTTTTCCGAAAGACACTGAAACTGAGTTTCAGTGTCTTTGACCAGATTTTTGACCAGATTTTTCTAAATAAAAGAAGACAGATACCACAAATATACCTATTTGCAATGCGGATGCTGCCTCTTACCCTCAAAATGTTTATGTCCTAATCCTCATAACTCATGCCTATGTTACTCATAACAAAAGAAACTTTGCATGTATGAGTAAATTAAGGATCTTTCAATGCAGAGATTTACCGGAGTTTTGGGCTAGGCTCAATGTAATCACTATGATGCATACAAGAGGTCAAAATTTTAAAAAGGGATAAAAAAATTGAATAACAGAAAGATGGTAGGAGATATATATAATCAAAGAGATCTGAAAGTGCTATATTGATCTTTTGAAGAAAGGATCAGAAAACATTATATAGGCAGCCTCTAAAAACTGAGAAGACAAGGCAAAAATTCTCTGTTAGAGCTGTCAGATGTAATGGAACCTTATTGGTATTCTGACTTTAGTATTTCTGATCTCTATAATTTTAAGAAAATATTCATTTTTTAAATCTTTTTTCTTCTTCACTGTTTTAAACCACTGAGTTTGTTTTAATTTGTTACAGAAGCAATGGGAAACTAGCATAGTACTCTTCTTACATAAAAGTTACTGTAGAGAATGGGGGGAAAGCACAGGGTTACAAATTAATGTGACTCAACTTATTCTTTTGTATACTTTGAACTGAGTCTATTTAAATGTAAGCTTTCCTTTAGATTATTGGAAGTGGTGTCATTTAAAAAGAAAACAAATCAACCACAGCTTACATCAGAACACAACTTTTTGAAGGAGTACATGACATAAGAACAATTATATGCCACTTAATTAACAATTTTTGTACTCTGTTCTTATTTCTACTTGTCAGTGTCATGGGTAAATACTAATTGTTGCCTAGCTAATTCATGTCTTCACAAGTGTTTCAAAGAAGATAGTAGATAATATTGGGAGATGATCTATCTGTATTTGTCAATAAGTAATTTAAAAGAGAAACTGAATTAGGTTTATTCTAGTGAAATTAAGGAGGGCTGAAGCAGCTCATAGTACCATCAGCATTTCCTGTTCATTGTACTTGAAGTCAACTTGTTTTTCGTTACCAGTTAATCAGATAGCTCAATGCATTCAACTAGCATAGAATCATACCAAGTAGAAAAGAATAAGGGAAATAAACTCATTAGTGCCATATTTTTCAAATTAAGTAATATGTTAAATTCATCATGTACTTGGAGCAAACTAAGTGAGTACTTGCAAACATATTAAAATTTGATAATGGATTCAACTTTCTTCCATACATCTAGCATTATCAAATACAGCATTGATATATTTTTCCAGCCACAATCTCCTCTCTTATATCTGTATAAAATATTTTTAAAGTTAATACCTAGCATGCCTGATTACTAATAAAGTACATTGGATAACCATTGGGATTTTCTAACAGCTGCTATACTTCCCTTGCCATCAGCTATTTGCTGAATGTACCCTTAACTCTCATGTCAAATTTCATTATTAAAGCCTCTAATAATGTATTGTGTCAAAAACCAGAATGTTTTTACTCTACCAGAAAGAAACCCTACATTGTTTCTTACAATGATTTTGATTAGATTTTGGCAGTCTACCTTTTATATTTCATCATAGATTTTACAAGGTTTAATTACAAATCTGCATATACTTGTTAAGAAATACCACTTTGATATTTTCCAGTGACAACTACATTTTATTTGAAAAAAAATGTATTTGAATAAAAATTGTAAGCGAGTAACCCATTGTAAGAGATTATTAATTGAAATCTAGATTTATATGTACTTTTTGATGAATGTTTTCCCATATTAAAATGACTTGAGTGGTAAATCAGGGCACCATTATTCATTTTAATAGGTTTGCACAAAGTGCATATCACCATTATCCTAGATTGGCTGTGAAGATGAGGATTTCATTCCACCTTCATCCATTTTTAAGTCTGACAAACTTTGGTCTATGAACTTGGAGAGAAAGAGAAATTACTCCAAGACTATTAGGCCCTGAGATTGGTTTCACCTACTATCCAGGAGAAAAAAATGTTTTGATCCATAATTCTCACCAATCATTTGCTCTGTTAGTATTAGATGCCTATTTTTTTAATGCCAGCTAATCATTACTTTTACTTCTTATTGAAAGATTCAGTGACTTTTTGTCCTCCGCACTACATTCCAAGTTAGAAATAAAGAGACCTGGTAGATCTTAAAGTCATAAAATTATCACATTAAAACTATGACCCACTTATAGAAAACATAATGTGTAAAAAAAAAAAGATTAGCTGGTCATGAGAAAATACAAACAAATCTTTCAATACCCACATACTTCTTCCTTCCACAAATATTAATCCAGGGAAGGCAACCTTAGACACATAGTTCTTTCTTGAAAGTTGTCCTTATACTAGCTGTATTGAATAAAAGGGCTACAAGATACTGTAACTATGATATACTTTATATATCAGATACTTCTGACTCTATTCTACCCATCCAATCTTTTAATCATTTGGTCTCCCATGTGCTATTCAAGCTATCTCAAACATTCTGGTCAACTTCACAACTGTATCAGTGGCATTTTGAAGATAATACAGTCTAATGTGATCTCTTACACAATTACCTAAACCATTACACAGATTCAGAATCCCTTGAATAAAGAAGAAACCAAGTGCTATCAAAGAAGAATTCAATATCCTAAAGCTTGTATCATCTTTCCTCTGTGGAAGCTGCAATTATTTTCAAAGAAACTGAAACAATGACTATTTATTACCACTAAGGCTACATTTCTTAGGGAATTAAAATATCATCATAGTTCACCAGGAAGAAGGCGGAATTATTTTCAAAGTCCATAATGAAATTTTTTCTTAATCTTCTCTTACAAGCTACCAAATGAATTTAACAATCTAAAAGCTGGTTATTATTCCATTCTTGATTAAGTACCTTCACTTCCCAACATGTACAGTGAGGCCTACAGTAGTGGAAAGGACAAATACGTATTTCGAGAACCATCCAAAAAAGCCATATATATATATATATATATATATATATATATATATATATATATAAAGAACAATGTTGCATTCTTGGAAAAATTCTACAGATTATTAATGGTATCAAAGAGTTGAAATTCACAGTAGTTATGTTAGTATAATCTCCATTTTACTAACCTCTTTGGTTAATGCAAAAGATAAGTCTTAAGAGAATTAGAATGATTATTGTATATTAATTAAAGTAGTGTCCTAAATTTTTAGATAGGGTTCCACATCAGAGTTGGCCAAAGGGTAGGAAGAATAGGAAAATATCAAAGGAGATATAATTACAGTTAAGTAGGAAAAATCAATTACAGATATGTATTACATAGGTGACTATAGTTAATAGCTAATATATTGTGTCTTGGAAAATGCACAGAGTGTGTATTCTAACCACAATAACAATTGATAATAATAATAATAATAGTTATTTGAGGCCATGCACCTATTACTTAGCTAGATTTAACCATTCTATGATTTCTATACTTCAAATGTTTTCTATTACAGCAAATAGACAAATGACCCTAACACAAGATTTGCACCCCAACAAGCAAATTTTTTTTAAATTTTTTTCTCAATTTTTATTTGTTTATTTTTTCATTACATGGTGGTAGCATATACTGATCACATTATTCCTAGGCTGTTGGTATATTACATAGCACACCTTTCAATCTTTTTTCATACCCTACCTCTTGTTGCTTTTCCTGTTCCTTCTATTTTATGGTCCTCTTCCTATGTGCAAAAAAATCTGTCTCCCTACTTCCCATTTTCTATCTTTCATTTTGTTCTTTACTTATATTTTTGGTTTCTCATATAAAAGAAACCAGACAATATCCAAACTTGTCTCTGAGATTTATTTCACTTAATATTATGGTCTCCTAATGCATCTATTTTCCCACAATACTTTGCCACAATGCCTGGAAGATTTATCTTTTTTTATGGCAGAATATAATGCTTCATTGAATATAAATGCCACATTTCTTTACCCACTTATATGTTGATGGACCAAAAAGTACTTTTGTGATTTAGTTATTGACAACTGAGCTGGTATAAACATAGGCCATGCAAGTAATACTGTAATACCTCTTTCAGTGATACATAGAAGAGCAACAGCTGGGTTTAGAAGGTTTTCTAGTGTTAGGTTTTTGAGAACTTCCATACTGATTTTCATACTAGTTATACAAGTTTACATTCCCTGAAACTGTGTAGAAGGGTTTCTTTTTCCTTGTCCTCTCACCAGAATTTGTTATTATTTGGTTTCTTGATGATTGCCATTCTTTCCAGAGTACAAAGGAATCACAGTGTTGTTTTTATTTGCACTTCTTGAATATCTAGAGCAGTCGAACATTTTTTCATGTATTTGTTAACTATTATACTATTTCTGAAATGTGTTTGTTCATTTCAGTTGCTCAATTTTGATTGGTTCTTTTCTTTTGTGGACTCTAATTGTTTTTTTTTTAAATTCCTTATATATTCTATATATTAATCCTCTGTTTGAGGAGTGCCTGACAATTTTTTTTCCATACTGTAGGTCGTCTTTTCACTTTTTGGCTTATTCTATGATGTGCAGAAGCTTTATAATTTGACATGATCCTATTCATTGATTCTTTTTATTTTTCCTTGTGCAATTGTGTTCTATTCAGAATGTCTTTACCTATGCTTTCAATAGTTTTATTCATTTTATTCATAGCAGATTAAGTGCTTCTGTTTTAATATTTTGATATTTGATTCATCTTAATTTCAGGTTAGTACAAGTTGAGAGATATAACTCTAGATTCACTGTTTTTGCATGTGGGTAGCCAGTTCTCACAGCACCATTTGTTAAAAAGGTTATTTTTCACCTAGCATATATTTTGTTCCTTTTGTTAAATACTGAATAGTTGACTGTGCTACAGTTGTTTCTACATCCTCTTTTCTGTTCCAGTCACCCATAAATCTGTTCTTTTGCCAATGTCATGCTGTTGTTATCACTCTAGCTGTCATGGTTTATGTCAGTGACCCCCAGGACTCATGCGCTTACATTGTGCATCTGTGATTGGTTCATTGTCCAGCACTTAGATTGATGGTGTCAGTGATACACCTGCCTAGATGTGGAGCCAGAATACAATGTAATGGCTGGAATTAGGTGTGTCTCTCTTCTCTTGCCGGTTTCTGTGTTGCTGTTTGCATATGCCATGAACTGCGGCCCCATCATACCACCCTGCCTTGGAGCCAACTGATTATGGACTGAAATCTACAAAAACTGTAAGAAATAAACCTTTCCTTTCCTAACTTTGGGCATTAGGTATTTTGTCTCAGCTACAAGTAAAAAGTAACTAAGACACTAGCTTTGTAGCTTGAAGTCTTGGAATGTGATGTCTTCTGCTTTGTTCTTGTTGCCCAGGACTAGGACTGTTCATGCTATTTTGGGTTCTTTTCCATATGAATTTTAGGATTGTTTTCCCTATGTCTGTGAAGAATGCTATTAACATTTTGATTGGGATTGCATTAAATTTGTATAACAGTTTTGGAAGTTTGGCCATTTTAATAATGTTGGGTTTGCCTATGCAGGAAAAGGGAATATCTTTCTGTTTTCTAATGTCTTCTTTGATTTTCTTTTTCAGAGTCCTGCAGTTATCATTGTAGAGATCTTTCAATTTTTTGGTTAGATTAATTCCTAAGTATTCAACATTGCTTGATGGTATTGTGAATGATATTGTTTTCCTAATTTCATTCTCAGTGGGCTCATTATTGGCAAACAAGAAACAATATTAATTTTGTATCTTGCTATGCTGCTAAATTTAGTTGCAGAACTCTTTTGAGGGATTTTTTTTTTAGAATTACATCATCTGAAAATAATGATAATTTCCTTCTTTCTTTCCTGTATATATCAGCTTTCTTTCTCTCATTTGCCTGTTTCATATGGATAACATTTCAAGTCCTTTATTGAGCAGCAGTAGCGATGGTGAACACACTTGTCGTGTTTCAGGTTTTAGAGGCAAAGACATCAGATTTTCTCCATTTAATAGGATTTGGCAGTAATTTTGTTACAAATAGCTTTTTATCATCCTGAGATAAAAGCTTCTTATATCTATTTTCATCAGAGATTTTATCATGAATGAATGTTGAATTTTGTCCAAGATGTTTTCTGCATCAATTGAAATGTTAATACAATTTTTGTCCTTGCATCTGCTTATGTGACATATTACATTTGTTGATTTGCATATATTAAATCATCCCTGTATCTCTGGAATAAATTCTAGTTGGTCATTATGTGAGATATTTTTCATGAGTTTTTGCATTCTGTTTGCCAGTATCTTGTTGACTTTTGAATCTATTTTCTTTCTTATTTTTTTTAATGACCTGTAGCTCTGTTTTCTGGTTTGGAATCAGCGGAACACTGGATTCCTGAAATAATTTTGGATATACTCTTTCCTTTTCCCTTTCATTAAAGATTTTGAGAAGTATTGGCATTAGAGCTTCTCTATGGATCTTTGAGAATTCAGCAGTAAATCCATCTGGATCTGGGCTTTTTTGATATTTTATTTCTTCATTATTATTTCTTCAGTTTCATTGCCTGTTATTGAATTATTTGGGATTTATATATCTTGCTTCAGTTTTGGTAATTTATATGTACCTAGAAATCTATCTATTTATTCAGAACTCTCCAATTTATTCCAGTTCAAATTCTTCACAGTAGTTACTAACAATCTTCTGAATTTTGGCAATATCCATTGTGATTTCACCTTTCTCATTTCTAATTGGATTAGCTTGGGTCTCCTCCCACCCCACTCTTTCAATGGCAAGATGTGCTAGGTATTTATCTATTTTTTTTAGGTTTTTAAAAAGCCAGCTCTTCAGTTCATTTTTTCTTGGTACAGTTTTGTTTTTTTAATTTCAATTTAAACTGATTTCTGCTCTGATCCCTATAATTTCTTTCTTTTGACTGATTTGGATTTGAAATTTTTTTTCTAGGACCCTGAAAATCATGATTAGATTATTTATTTAAATTCATTCTGTTTTTCTCATTCACAGCTACAAACTTTCCTGTTAGAACTAATTTCATTGTGTCTCATAAACTCCAATATACTGTACTAACATTATCAGGAACTACTTTCTTCCTGGATTTCTCTTGTGACTCACTGATCATTCAAAAGGATATTGTTTAATGTCCATGTGTTTGCATAATTTTTGCACTTTCTTTTGTTACTGATTTCTAGGTTCATTGCACTAAAATGCAACAATATTTATGGGATAATTAGATTATTTTGCACTCACTTAAAGATATTTGATTGTGTAGCATGTGGTCTACTTAGAAAATGTATTATGTAGTAAGAAGAACGTGTATTCTGTTGTTGGAGAAAGCAGTCTGTAACTGTTTTTTAAGTTCATTTGTTTGGCTCAATTCTGGTATTTCTTTATTTTTCTAATTAGTCTATTTGTGTCAGTGCAGTATTGAGGACCCCCACTACATTCATGTTAAAATTTACCTGATCTTTTATGTCCACCAGTGTTTGTTTTATAAAGTTGAGTGCCTAGGTGTTTGGTGCAGATAAATTTATAATTTTTCTTACTTCTTGTTAGACTATTCCCTAAACCAATAAATAGTGATCTTGCTTGCCTCCTCTGACAAATTTTAGTTTGAAGTCTATTTTGTCTGAAGGCAAGATAGCTATTCCTGCATTTTTGGGAGGTTTCCACTGTATAAAAGAAACATTGTTTTCCATCATGTGGTGCTTAATCTATGAATTTGTTGTTGAATTAAATGTTTCTTTTGTACTGCATATCATTGAGTTTGTTTCTTCATCCATCCAGCCAATCAGTGCTTTTTGTTTTAGAAATTGAAGTCATTCATTCTGAGATTTACTACTAAAAGGTATTGACTTATTCTTGTCATTACACTATTTTCTTGTTTCTAATTTACTTTTTCCCCTTTTGCTTAATTGTTTATCCTGCCTGGTATATTCATTTTATTAGAAATTTTGGCATTTTTTGATGTTATTGTCTCTTTCTAGGATATCTATGGGAATTTCTTGTAGTGATGGTTTGGTGGTTCTGAATTCCTTCAAGTGTTCTTTGTCATGTACATTCATTGTTTTTCCATTATTTTTTATAGTTTTGCTGAAAATGTAACTCTGATTTGGAAGTTATTTTCTTTTATGCCTCAAAAACTTCACTGCAAGCTCTCCTACCCTTTAAAGTTATTGAGAAGTCTGTAATTCTAATGAGTATATCTTCATAAATGATTCATTACTTTTCTCTCAAAGCTTTTAAGATTCTGTTCCTGTATTTGACTTCTGGGACTATAGCTATGATGAGTCATGCAGAGGTTCTTTATTTTGATTATGGTTATTTGGAATTCTGTAAACTTGACTTATATGTGGGTTTTATTCTTTTCTTATATTTAGAAAATATTCTGCTACTGTCTTATAGGTTTTTATGCTATTGTGCAGTCTTTTTCCAATTTGTCATAGTCTTCTTTGGGTCACCTAATAGGGGTTGGATTTATTTTTCATGTTCTATTGTTAAGTTGTTCTGTGAATAACTGGTCTCCAACAGCAGTCTTTTTTTTAGCTCTAGTACTCTTTCCTCACACTGGTAGGTTATGCTGCCCATAATTTCAATAGGATTTTAATTTCCTGAATTTCTATTTGGAATCTTTCCATGATTCCTAGTTCATTTCTAAACTGATCATTTGTGCTTTATATAATTTTGTTTGGCTTGGCTAGTTTTTTATTAGTGCCTTCTAAAAACTAACTGATAATTTTGTTGATTATATATATTATCAGTTTAATTATATTTCCTTTGAGCTTAAAATCACATTATCAATCTTTTTTACCACCTCTCTTATCCTTTTGAATAGTATGACTTTTGATTTTCTCCATTCAATTCCCAAAGGATTGACCCTATGGAAGTTGTATGTTTTGGGTGACATTTTATTGCCTGGTCATCTTGTGTATCCTTCTTTGTTTTGTTTTGCTTTATTTTGTTATGTTTTGTTTTGGTTTGTTTTGTGATAAGATTTACAGACTTCTATAGTAAAAAGATTTTGCTGATAGTATGGAGATCTTTTTAGTTAGTGTCTGGATTTCAGTGAGGCATTGTGTACATGGTTTTTTATAGACCTTTGCCTTTGTTTCAAGATCTGACAAATTTCATTAATTTAAGACAGGATTGTGTCATGTAATTGGTCCAGGGCACAGTTTTATGGGAATTAACTGCAGTATTGTTAATGGCAAGAAGTTAATTCAGCATACAGACAAAACCTTAATAGCACCAACTATACTACGCTAGCAATCACAAGTAAACTAAAAATATAATAGCAAAGACAAACTGGATATTGACATACCTTAAGAATCAATAATGCACTATGTTTCATCATAGAAAAGAGATCAGTAGTTATATTATAAATACTAACACAAACCAAATGTTAACATACAGTTAATACTAATAAATGCAACAAGTATACTGTGACTAAAAATAAAAAAGAATCCAACCGTAATAGCACAGAGTTAATTAGCTAGAGCGTAATAAAACTATTAAAGATGGAGTGCATGGGGAATGTAAGAATAAATGAAAAATATGAAAGAATTAAACAATGGATGATGAAAGTGAAGAGAAAAAAATGAGACAAAGGACCCTATTGAAGAGTAGAAGGAAATTAATAGGTAAAAGGATCAGAAAAGAACAAGAAAAAGAAGAAAATAAGAAAAAGAGAAAGAAAAAATTTAAAAACTAAGAAGATTAATGAAAGCATTAAAAGAAAAAAAAAGATTAGGAAAAAAAAGAAAAAAATGGAAAATTCCACAGTTGCCCCCCAAAACAAAATACAGTTTTCTTTGCATTTTTAATGAGTTTCTTTTTATTTTCAGGATTTGCAGTTTTGAAATCCAGCACATCTCATTTTTTTCTGCTTAGCTTTATGGCTCTGGATTTGTGAGTTCCCTTCTGTTCCCGTCGCCCCTTGTCCTTTCACTCCAGACTGAGGCACACATTCAAGCCAAGGCATATACTTGCTCACACTGGTAGAAGGGAAAGCAATCAGGCCTCTGATCAATGCTAGATCTAGGCAGCAGGACGAGGATTCTAGCACCCCACTGTATTTAGTGCCAGCACTTTGAGATTGAGCTGTTTCTGAAAGCCACACAAGCCAGGCCTAGATTTTCACTGCAATAGATATAACTCCATGTTTTTCCTTCTTTGAGCTTAAATTTCACAAAGGATCTATATCTATCCTGCACCCTCTCCGTGAGTGTCTCCCATGGTTGTCTCTCACCCAATCTCTATGAGGCAATTATACTGGGAATCCTGAAGTGAAATTGTTTTGTAGTTGTTTTGATTTTCATTCTTAAATAATCCACTTCCTGAAATGGCATCTAATTGAACACTCTGATAACATGGTGGAGAGTGCATTGAATTCCTTCTCCAACAGTTGCTTTATGTGTAATGAATCACTTTACAGTAAGACTCACTCTGATCTTGCGGTTTATAATAGCCCTGGGCTTCTCTTGGTACCTGTCTGCTGGCCTGTTCCACTGTTTCTTCCTGGATCTCCCAACTGTATGAGCTTCCCTTGTGTCTGTTGTCTTGGTGACTTTTCTCTCACTGCTGAGGCAAAATACCTGATACTCAAAGTTAAAGGAGGAAAGGTTTATTTAGCTCACAGTTTGTAGAGGGGTTTCAGTCTGTAATCAACTGGCTATAATGCAGAGTGCCATGGCAGAGGGGCAACTGTTCATGGTGGAGGAAGATATCAAAAGCAACAAAAGGAGGGGAGAGCAAGACTCTTCTGCTCCTCTACTGTAGGCGGGCTACCTGCCCTAGAGTGGCTGTAGCACTAACACCCTTAATCCCAGCACTAGACCATGCATCAACACAAACACTAGATCCAGCACCCTCCAAAAAGTCTGCCACCTATGACCACATGAAGTTTTGGGAAACATCTAGACATAAACCATAATATCTGTGAAGACATTTTCTTCTCCTCGAATGCTGGATAAAATTCCAAACTTCTTTGTTCTTTTCTCTGCTTTTGGTCCACTTCTCCAACTTTGCTGTAGCTTTTGCTGTTCCTGTAAGTTCCTTCTCAATTTCTTCAGATCTATTTTTTTTCTCTGCCATGTTATTTATAAGTGTATGGATTCCAGGTCTCAGGGAGACTGAATTTTGCTGTTGATTGCTACTCCACCTCTGTGGTTCTCATAGCTTTATACTAATTAGCAAAATCCACAGTTTCCATCTGTCTAATAGAAGAAGTAGTTTACAGTTTTTATCTCTGGCTTACAAAGTTATCTTTCTGCCAAAATCTGGCAGGCAGGGTCCCTGAGCATATTGTTATCCTACATTTCATCATATTAGTCTATGAATGGATAATCAATCACCAATCAGATCTACTAATTGGGCTGAAGTAGTGAAATGCATTGTACACCAGGGCGTAGAAGATGAAAATCTATCTGTATAAGATGTCTGTGGCCTCAATGAAATCCAATGATCTTAAGAAAATCCATTTTTTCCTTCTAATCAGAAAACAAATAACGACACTTTTCTTTGCTAAGAAAAACAGACAATACTTGGATGGTCTTTTTTAGATTGTGGATAAATAGAGAATGTATTTGAAAGTTTTCTTCAGCCCATTTATGGAATGATCTGTGAAGCTGACTTTTTACGTAACATCCTGGGCAAGAAAAAATGGTTTGTAATTGATCCAAGCTATATTTTAGAGTGTTGTATGACTCATGGCATTCATGGATCTGTTACTGATTGCAATGTTGTATGGAGTACCTGGGAAACTCTATAGGGGAATCACAACACAGACAGCCTGAGTTTAGGGGGAAATTTTCACAAAACTACTTTATAATGAGAGTAGTTTCTGTGTCCGCTAGTAGAAATGAAATGCTATATTGTGGGACAATGTTTGCAACAAATTCTGCAATCTGAGCTTTCAATCACAACTGAATGTTTACTGGTCATAAACATGAATGTGCAGAGAAACCCCCTCTCTTTAAATATATATGGTGTATATGAAGATAGGCTCAAGTATGTCCTTAAAATGCAGGTAAGCTGTATGAATTATTGACTGACTTTTACGGTATCTGTTAACTACTGCATTTCCATATCTCATCAATCTGTCTGAATGGCCCCATTGCAATTTTCCTATACACACATTAATGAGGAAAAATAAATTGTAACCTAATTGCAAATCTATTATCTGACATGGTAGCATTCATTAGAGACAGTTGGCTGCAACATTAAATCCTACCCCAAGATGACCTTAAAATAAACTTTTGAAAGGAAACAGTGTGAGCAGAACATAGAGGCTGGCATTTTGTTCAACATTTTTCTGGAAAAAAAGGTGACCCAAAACACAGTGGCTGACAGTTTGATAACATGTTCAGAGATATGAGAGAAAACATGATTGGAGAGGAGTGTGGGGATAGACCTCTTGGAGGGGTACAGAGTGTGACAGTGTTACATTTTCATCTTAAAGCGTATCAAATGGCAATTGCTTTCATAGAAGAATCTCAGAACTCAGATGTTAAGATGACCTCTTCTGTACACCTTACACATCAGATTTTCCCAACCATATAGTGCTTCAGCAAAGAGTTAATGAGTAAAGTATCCCAAAGAAAGGAAGTAGAGACAGAGATATCACCTGGTCTTTCCCTCATCGAGGCTGACTTGGTTACCACTTGTGCAGCAAGCTTAACTTGCTGACAACGGAGACCAAAGCTGATGTATCACATTTTCTGGTGGCAAATTGTGCCTATAAGCCTCCTTTCATCATGATTTGTCTCGACTGAAATAAATCCATAAGACCTGAATTTCTCCAGATATAACTATCTGTGGATTTATTAAAGTTTTATTTAGCACCATGGTCTCATATATATCATTGCTCTCACAAATAAATTCATTTTAAAGCAAGAAGGAATCAGGCGATAGGTTTCTTTTGTGATTTACTTCTGCATGTGTACTTTTACTCAGAAGAAACAAACATGAAGTACATGTAGAAAGTCACCAAAGACTGTTTTAGTGCTAACTCAAGACAGTACTTAAGAGAGGTGGGATACTAATCCTATATGTTGTGGTATATTACTATATTATTTGAACCAATGACCAGTGTTTGGTATCTATTTCCTACTACTAAGTTGAAAGAATATCTGCTTTCACTATGTTCTCTAGTGGTTGATTTACAAAATGATATGCTCTTGAATATTTCTGTGCTTTGTGGTTCTGCGAGGTCTTGTTTCTTACACATACCCACACACATACACACACACACGCACACACACACACACACACACACACTTTTCACCAGATAATACAATATGATTCTAGTGAATGAGAAGTTGAGAGTACCGCATAGACATTTCTGGTTTCCCTATGCCACTAAATAAATAGACAAAGATGAAGTTGTAACGAAGAATTCCAGTTAACACAGGAAAATCATCATATGACAGGATAGTACTTAATAGATCTATAACCAAGAGGATTATCAGGGTCCATTTCTGTATATAGTAGTATAAATTAGCAGATGATCACAGTAACCTATCAGAAGCATAACTTCTAAGGGTAGGACCCTTAGGGAGTGAAGAGTTGGGTCACCACACTTAAAAATATCATGTACCTCAATAGGTACAGTTACCATTAGGCAAAGCTAACAAAAAAAAATTTTTTAAGTTATCACTGGGCATGGTTGTGCACACCTGTAATCCCCTGACAGACAGAGGTGGGAGAATCACCCTGAGTTTGAGGCCAGTCTGAGCTACATAGTGAGTTCCAGGACAGTCTAAACAGCATAGTGAGATCTTGTTTCAAAAAAAAAGAAAAAAGTCAATTATATATATATATATATATATATATATATATATATAATTACCTACAACTGTTTCTGTCTTCACAAAACATACTGGTTAAACTATCCTTCTTGTCTTCCTGTTTGAGTTAAAAATTCAGAAAACAAGACACTTTGAGACCTGGCAACAGTGGTATATATGTACATGTTTGAGTTCTTCCTTCCCTTAGGAACCATGTGAACTGTGTGAAATGAGGATGGTAATGGCACTACAGAACATCCATGCTAGGTAGGATCATTTCCTACTTGAAAAATGAGACATTTAAATGATATTAAATTTCTTTTCCAGCTTTAAGTTTCTGTATCAGGAGTATTTGAGGACAAAATCTAGCATAGATCAGTGCTTTTATTTTTATCACTCATTAAATCACTTTGATCTTTGATCCTCCATTCTTAGGGGAACTTTTGACTTTATATTGAGTTAGAATTTTTCCAAAGCTAGAATAGCAACTAACCTTTCAAGACCCTTATTGAGATAAAACTGCATGGTTGACCTTTGAAGCTGATATAAGAGGAATTCAATGCATGTGTTTTAACCCACCAATGTGCCTGACAAAGAAAGGTAAAGACTGGAACTCTGTATACATAGTTTAAGCAAGTACAACTCTATCAAAAAACCAACATTATAGTTTTTATGGATTGAAAATTTATTGAAGATCTCTTATTAACTGTAAGTCAGTATATGGATAAGAATGGAGCTAGATAGAATTGCATGAAGCAAAAAAAAAATCATTTCCTAAAAATTTGTCCTTAAACCAGAACCTTGACCTCCTTAATTACTGATTAATTATTTTGTTAATTGAGTTGAAATTTGGCATATGAAAGCATGACTTGAAGGAAAGATACAGATTTGGGCAGAGGTGATTTCATTCTTCTGAAGGTGTTACAACTTTCTGATGATCAGATTTTTTTGTCTTTAACTGATTTCTGCTCTGGAATCTGAAGGTTAGAGAAGACATTCCTATAAAGTGATTACCATAGGGCATGACACATCAGAAGTTTTTTTTAAAAACATAACTCCCACAAGAATTTCAGAACAGGCACAAGGATAGAAGATATAAAGTTGACTTGGCTTAGGAGAGAATTTGACCTGGACCTAAAGGTGTATATATTTTTGGTAATACTAACCAAGATCATTGCAAAGTCCAATGATAAGATAAATGCTCTCCCAAGTGAGAAAAAAAATGAGCTGGATTGTAGAACATCCAGAATCCCACATGACCCTAGATTCCAAAAAGTATAGCACATTCCAACCATCAATGAAAAACTTATTTTGCTTGTAATACTGGGGTTTGTTCAGATATTTGGCATCAATCATATTATAACCCTATTTAGAAATAAATGCACTATAGGCTGGAGAAGTAAATAAATATTAGAAAAAGCAGTCATCTTTCTCCTTTTTCTGACCTTCATCCAGAGGTGATGCCTGGAGGTCTAAGTTGTTACTAATTAATTGTTAACGAGCAGTGAATTTGGAAATTGCACTCTTTTATAATTATTAATAGGATGGTTTTTATTCTCTTACATCCTTAAGATTTTTCCGGGATTTCAATAAGCTCACCCAATTATCTTCAGCCTTTTATCTTCAAAAGTGGATGGAGGAGGCAGCTTCCAATGTTCAATTATTGGCTTTATCCTCAATAAAATCTAATTATTGGAGTTCTACTGGCAACTCAGAGTTTTTGATAATTGCTGTCAGCTGGTGTTTCCTCTGCTTCCTTGGTAAATAAAACAATTTCTTAGTAATTGAATAGTTTGGATAAAGAGGAAGTATTCAATCTAATTTGAGTTTATCGTAAGCAATCTTGCTCAAATACCACCTACTGACCAACAATGTGATTTATCACTCAGTTACAGACTTCTTTTTCTCATGTCAATTTTAATTTAATTGCAAATCATTTTCCAATTTGACCATCTCCATTTGTCTAGAATTTATTAAGTTTTTAAAAGTTTGAGATTTCTAAGGTGATAAATGCAAGTTTGCATTAGAATTACTCTAGGTGTATTAGTTTGTATACATTATGGCTCAATAACACTCATACATCTCAGCAAAGCTTAAACTTGTTAACTCTATGCTTGTGTGCACAAGACAATCATTAGCTACAACCTAATTATACTATAATCACTGAATCTGAGAAACCTAATTATAGAATCAAAGAAATCAAAAACTGAGGGGAAAACTGCAATGGCACTTCATTTTTTAATGTGTAATTTATTATTCATCTGAACAGTTCTGTAAGATAAATTAGTTGTGCTCTCATTTTTATGTTTCAGCAATGTACACAGGAAGATAGACACAGAGCCAGTACTAAAAGGCTGTGATCTTAGGTTATAGTTATGCTGTTTGAGCCACAAATCTTTCCAAATTATTCTCTCTCTAATCCTAAATAATCACACCAATCGTGTGCAGTATGTGGAAAAGTGTTTCATACTTAACTTGATTCTGTGTTGGTCCTATGGGAAGTGGATAAAATAGTGCATGCCAGCTCAACAGTGATTTTAAGGTATCTGGGAAAATGTTCTGGTGCAATCATCCAGCCCCTACACAATCATCAAGCTACTCAACATACTTTCAACTATATATTGACATATAATGATAGATTTTCAAGGTTCTGGAGAAACTGAAGTTATCAAAACAGAGTAAATCCATTTTCCAGTGGAAGTTAAATTCCAGTTGGATAAACAATTTTATTAGCAAACTAGCATAAAATCATGTTAAGAACTATGGAAAAACAAAAGCAAAATGAGAATCAAAAGATCATGTTCAGTTTAAAAGACCATAGAGAATACTGAAGCAAAAAAAAAAAAACCCAAATTCAGTAAGTAGAGTGCCATAAAAATATCTAGGAAAGAGCTTTTCCAATAGAAGCAAAAGTCAGTGCCCCAATGTGAAAATTGACTTCATATTTTCTCAGAACAAGATGAGGTCGGAGAGTAGACAGTTTATGTTCATAAGGAGTTGGGGTTTGTCTAATGAGAAGTCAGTGCAGCATTTTAGATAGGAAGTTGAAAAGAATATTCATCTTTTTATTTTCATTAAATATTAAGAGATAGTGTATATCTTCATTGTCATCTTTTTATTTTCACTAAATATTAAGATATAGTATATAGGGGTATCCTCTCTCTCTCTCTCTCTCTCTCTCTCTCCTTCTCTCCTGTCTCTGTCTTTCTGCCTCTGTCTCTGTCTATCTCTCTCTCTCTTGGTGCTGAAGATTGAATTCAGGCTAGGCAAGTATTCCATTAACAGTTCCAAACTTACCATTTTAAAAAGTGTTGTTTTTTCTGGCTGTGGTGATATACACCTGTAATCTCAGCTACTCAGAAGCCCGAGGCAAGACATCACAAGTTGGAACCCAATCTTGGCAATCTAACAAGACTCTGTCTCCAAATAAATCATAAGAAGAGTAGGAAATATAGCTAAGTGATCCCTAGATTCAATCACCAAGCCTGAAAAAAATAAAACAAGAAAAGTGTATACAGTTTTGTTTTTTAAACATACAATTACTTATCACAATAAAAAAGATACAATCATTCCATCACCTGAAATAATTGCTCCATATCACTTTATAGTTAACCTCACCCACACAAAATCTATTTTCTATCACTATAGTTTTGTCTTTTAAGACTGTCACATAAATTGAATTTGCATTATATTTTCATTTTCTTCTTTTACTTAATATAATGCATTTGAGATCATTCCATGTTGTTGACCATGTCAATAATTTTTCCTTTTGATTGCTGAGTTCAGTTTTTATTCCTATTGAATGGATGTACCATAATTTATCTCTTCCCCATATATTTTCAAAACTTACCCCACACAAATTGCAAAGTAATCTGTTATAGGTATCTACATACAGGTTTTTCCATGAAAGTAGGTCTCATTTCACTGGGGTAAATACCTGAAAATATAATTACTGTCATTGGATGTGGGTAACTAATAAGAAATTGCTTTTCTATGTGGCTGCACCACTTAGCATTTTACACAGCAATGTATGAATTCCTGATACTTTGTATGTTCATGCACATATGGCTCTGTTTTTATGGTTTTTGCCTTTCTGATTTATTTTTAATTAATGGCTCTGGTTTCTGAATTGAAATCATCTACTATCAGCAAGTGTGTAAAACAAAAAAGCAGTCAGATAAGCTATTGAGTGGCTATGGCTGAAAATACAGTGGTTCAATGATTGTCCCCTTACAGGAGTGCTTTGAAATTTCAACTTCAGGACATAATTTGAAGGGTTAAATACAAGTGAATGAACTTTCTGAGGATCGGGACATTATGTATAAGAGCAGAAGAAGAATCAGGAGCAATGGGTTAATGGAAGAACCTTACACAGATATAGCATTTATAGAGAAAGAATAGATTTTGAGAAAGGAAATCAAGTCTTTCACATGCTATGTTTTGTTTGTTTGTTTTGAGACAGTGTCTCACCATGTGGTTCAGGCTGGTCTTGAACTCACTTTGTAACCCAGACTTGTCTTGAACTTACAATGATCCTCCTTCCTCAGCATCCAGAGTGCTGGGATTACAGGCATGCACCACCACGCCTGGCTAGGTGTTATGCCTGAAATGCTTTTATACATGCAGAATGAGATGACAAGCTAAAGTGAACAGAAAAATTCAAGTCCAGAGAAGTAATCAGAACCTCTCTGAGTCTGTGCTCAGGTAGACACCTGAAAAAAGAACACTTCTTACCCACTCTCAATTTTTCCATTACACAGAGAACTGTAAAAATGGAAGTGTGCGGAGGAGGTGGCTCTGCATAGTGAGTAAGATCACAGCTTTGAAGTTAGTCTTCAAAGTCCAAAGTCTCAGTGGAGTACACAGTGCATTTTCACAATGTAAGTTGAATTATGTCTATCTTCTCCTTCGCCTATCCACCACCACAAAATACAATAAGTCCTTATAAACTGCATAATACCCTATCTAAATTGTGCATTTCTACTATTACCTTCTATAAGTTTCACTTTTCTCACTTTCTTTCAGACAATGTATGTTACCAAGTGCACTAGCCACATTAGTGCCT
>PVJX010031916.1:0-20825 GCA_004027295.1 Dolichotis patagonum | reverse complement strand
TAACCAGCTGAAGCCACTTCCTTATGGAGTTAGGGCTGTCCGGCCCAAATCCAACATGTTGTCCAGTCAGTTTCCCCTTTCCCGTGGGAGGGTCTTATTCCCATCACTCACTGTGTCCCCGAGACCTGCTGGACTGCCCGACCTCCGACTTCAGCTCAGCTGCAGTGGGAATTCATGGTGCCTCTGGGTGGGTCGTGTGCAGAGCCGGTCCTGGCGAGCTGCATGCAGGGCTGCTCAGCTCCACGCTCCGGTGGGTCAAGCCAGTCGCTTCGGGGTGGATCACTTTTTCAGGTCGGGCGGAATTCAGGCATCTAGAGGAGGGTGCCGTGCTCACTGATCTTATCTTCACTAATAGTAGCCCCAGGACCTCATATTCAAGCGGGTTTTTGTACTTTAGTTCCTTTCTGGGTTGTGAGAGTCTCTCTCTGTTTGGGTCTCTCCAGGGTGTTTTATTCTGGCATCTGAGCTGTCTCTCTCAGGGTCTCTCTCCTGCTACCTACCAGTCCGCCATCTTGTCTCCTCCAATTCCATACTATGTTGTTTCATGTGAATTCCCTGTATGTGACAATATGGACAACTATTTGGAAGAAAACAAGAGTCAATATGATACAGAGGAAATATCTCCGAGTGTCTAGTTTTGAAATTTATGTCTCTTACATTGCTTTCTTGTGATCCACTTTGTTCTGTTTTTTTGTGTTTAATTTTACCCTTTTGATATAATTGCATGTATATTTGAGTGGGTAAGATGGATGACCATATTGCTGTTTTTGTCGGATCGTGGAGCAGAACTGTTAACAGTCTCACTGTTTGAATGTTTACTTTATATGTTTTAACTTTGTAATTTGAACAACTATTTCCAAGAAGTCAGTAAGTAATTTGTAACATAATAATTCCTTAGGATTTTTTTGTTGTTGTTCTTTTCCTTTTTTCCTTGGAATTCTGTATTGTTGCTACCCTTTATTCTGTTTCGTTTTTTCTCTTTAAATAAAATTTAAAAAACAACAGGTATACAATAATAAACTGCCATATTTGTGTGCTAAGCCCCAGAGGCAAAGCAGTATGACATAATAAACCAGAAATAAAACATTAGCACTGAGGCTCAATGTGTGGTCCATGCCTGTAACCCCAGCACTCAGGAAACTGAGACAGAAAGATTGCTGAGTTCGAGGCCAGCCTGGGATACATAAGGAGATCCCATCGCAACAAAACAAACCAAAAAACCCAAAACAGAAAAGGGCCAGCACTGCAAACCTACAGCACATGTTGCTGAAGAAGCAGCGTCACAACTCTCCTGTGAGTCTCCCTTGCATGGCCCATGGGGATGAGTGGGCGGTTTGACAAAACCTGGTGCATGCATGGGTCTCACCTCGGAGGTGGGAGTTTAACTGACCCAGGGAACAACCTGGCACTGGGACATGAAAGCTCTCCAGGGGATCCTAAATGTGTAGCAACAGTGGAGAACCACTGTGAAGAGAATTACTTCCCCTTCCCCATTTTCACCTAGCTCTGCATTCCTTTCCTGGGGACCCCTTCTCTATTAGTTTTTTTTTGGGGGGGGGGTTGTTGTTTTTGTTTTTTGGGCTTTTTGGGTTTTGGGTTTTTTTTTTTTTTTTTTTTGCTAAGGAACCAAAGAAAGCCACATTTGGTTTTTTGTTTGTTTTCAAGATAAGGTTTCACTATGTATTGCAGGCTGTTCTCAAACTCAGGGTAGTCTTGCTGCCTCAGCCTCCCCAGTGCTGGGGTTACAGGTATGAGCCACTATGACTGCCTTTGCTTTTTTGAAACAAGGTCTCACTCTATAAAGCTGGCCTGGAACTCACTCTGTGGCTCAGACTAGCCTTGAACTCAATCCTGCCTCTGGCTCCCAAGTTAGTTATAAATGAAGGAGCCCACTTAGAATTCTTACGACTTCAGAGGCTGGGAGTGGAGCTCAGTGGTACAGTGCTTGCCTCGCAATCCTGAGGACTGAGTTTAGTATGTACTGGCATGTAGCTCAGCGGCACAGAGCCTCCCTGGCAAGCATGAGGCACAGAGTTTATTTTCCAGTGTGGAGGACCACGTGAACAACTCTCCTTGAATAAAGAGTAATGATCTCCATTCTGGCTAAACCTGGCCCTTCCTTCATGTACTGACCTGTACAGAGCTGGCTATGCTATTTCTTTCTCTGTTCAGTTGGCTCCAAGCAATGTAAATAGGGCTGGCTGAGGTGCTGATGTGTAATCTTTGAAACTAAGCAACAGTCACTCTTTCCCCACCCCAATGACTCCCTAACCATGGTTGAGCCAGGTAGGATGGAACAGCCTCCACTCCAGGGATGTCAATTGGTTTTGAGCCTTGAGATAAGAGCCGATGACTTCCCAGGGCAGAAAAGTTTGCACATAAGAGCTGAAGCACCAACCACCCCAAACATGAAATGGCTCATCAGTTGTACTATGCAGACTGGTCTTTCTGCATTTCCTTCTCTTTGCACATTGCAGAGGTGCTTCCAGGCCTCCTACCTAGCCCAGCTCACAGTACTCATGTATATCCCACCATTCTCATAGTCACTCCATCCTGAAGGCACTCCCTTCATGAATTAATAAAATCCAGATTAGGTTCTGGGTCAAGGCCTTTGTTCCAGCAAACCTTAACCCAGGCCAGACTCAGGACCCCTTGCCATCCCCATAATTATAAATTTGTATTAGTGTCTTTATTTTTGCCAAGGGTTGCACTGGAAGTAGTTTGGAATTAACTTGCTAGAATTCCAGTAATGTTTCCATGGGATTACAAATATAAACTTCCTGGACTGTGATGAGGATGGGAAATCAATCACTGTATTTTCACTATGTTTGGTACTGAACATGGCCAGAACACAGTACTTTCATGCCACAATGACCACTATCCAGAATGAAGTGCTGACAACCCACTGGCCCCTGTGTGACACATTTTAAGGTAAGCGAAGCATTTTACTAATTATAGTGCTCAGATGCAAGTAAGAATCTATTCACAAGGGTAATAACGGGACAAGTGCAGTTTTTAGCTGCAGAAGAGAAGGAATTTAGCCTACTGATTTTAAAGCTATTACATGATTCAGACATTAAAGTGCCATGTAAGTAAGTTTTTAGATTACTCCACCAGATAACTCTGTTCTTCCTTCCCCAAAGCTGGTACACTTGATATGAGAGTTTGGAATAACATAAGTTAAAGTTTTTATAAAGCTAAAGCTCAAAATTTAAAAATCCAACCACAAACTATAGCCAAAAATAACCTAGTAAAGATGGCCCTCTGGTCCTTGCACCATAACTTAGCAAAAAATGCAGACCAGCAGCAGATTACCATTAAAAAGCATTCTACCTATGCTGGCAAAATGATGATAAGTAAGGCAACCAAAATAGGAAAGAATCTTGAGATAATCATACCAGAATCAGATCACCACGGTAATGTCCCTCAAAATGAGCTGCTGGAGACAAAGGAAGCTTCTTTAACAGGTACAGATTATCAAATGAGTTTACTTTTGCAAGATATTGGTAAAGAAATGCGAAACGTTTTCAATGTATTCACACACTTGTCTTTGTTCTCCACACTCAACTCAGAAGACAGTGCTTCTGCTGTTGTGCTTCCCACAACCACTCTGTCCCCCATACCACAGAGCCAGCTTTGTAGCAACCCCCTTCTTTCTGCACTCTCAAAGATTAAATATAGCCATATAAAAATATGTATACAACTAGAATGCTTTCCAGTCACTAATGAGACAGACTCACAACACCCTACTCATAAGCACAGTATGCACACAATTTTTACCTTTTTCTCTGGGGGCAATTGAGGCAGAGTGCTCTAGACAGTGGAGTCCAGTCTTCCTGTACACCTGGTTGTTTTGACAACTTAATTCAGAGTTTTCAAATGGTGCCAGGTGATGTAACCCAACTCACCTACAAGTGTCTATTATCAATACAATTCCTACATTTTGAATCACATTTAAAAACACTCATTTCAGAACAAGCTCAGAGTAACCAGGATAATGGGGATAAAAACTTAAAAGCTACTACTCAGGAAATGCTATCTGGCATGAGCAGATATGGTGATTTCAAGATCTGGGCCCAGACCCCACCTCTTTTCATGCAGTATAAAGAGCTTCTGTGCTGTGCATGGATTATCCCAAAGGCACACCTAATGAGTATTTTACTCAGGTACTCCAGGATCCCACAGACATTTATGCCCAGTTTGTAGCATGATTGCAAGATGCTATAAATAGGCAGATTTGTCACAACACTACAGCTAAAATGCTTGTCAGTTAGCATATGAGTGTGCAAAGGAGGCATGTAAATGAATCCTAGCCTAAGTAATTCATAGTAAAGATTTATCTGTTTATATTAGTGCATGAAAAAACACTGGATCCACCACTTATGCTTCCACACTCATGGCACAGGCTGTATCTCAAAACCTTGACAATAAATTCCATCTCATTAAATGTTTTAATTGTGCAGATGAGGACTCACTAGCCAACACTGCACAGAGCCTCTTAAAATTCCAGTCCCTTTGGCTAGTCAAGCTGTGCCTAATACGTATCTGCATTTCATGAAAGGCTTACAGTGGAAGACACATTGTAAATCTGAATTTCATAAAAATGTCACATTCTTGCAGAGAAACAAACCATGTGCCCAAATGAAGGACCCCAATAAAAATAAAAGACTTGTCAGTCAGTATTCCAATGATTCAGACCCTGTTAAGCCAGTTACATCCAGTCCAAATCAGACAAGCAACAGTCTCTCTGTTTCCCATGTTTCCCTGTTCCACCATACCAATCAGAGCACAGAATTAGTTTTACCAGCAGCTTCTCACATTCATTTAGTGGGGAGAGAAAAACCAATTTCAATTTCTACTGAAGTTTCCACGCCTGTCCTTAACCCTGCTCATGAACTTGATAGAGATAAGTGTCTAAGCAAGAAACTTCATTTTTCTCAAGGTATTTCAGTATAAACCTACTTGTACTATGAGGTTAAATGGTGGATTTGTGGATATGGGAACTGATGTCACCATAGTAAAAAGTCAATCATGGACACCTGCTTGGTCAACTAGACCCGCCTCCACGCTTTGATAGGCTTAGGCTCCCCTCAGTCTGTTTCACAGAACACAGTGCCACACCCCTATGTCGGCCATGACAAACAGGCATTATAACACCACTTATTGAACCTTTAATTAAACAAAATAAAACTGAAAGTGAATTTGTAATGCAGACCATTGGCACTGGTATGCAGGAAAAGTTAAAGATTTTATTAACACTGGCGAAAGAAAAACTGCAACTGGGTCATCTCAAGCCTACACTGTTACAACTATTTTTAAAACTTCTAAGAGGTTCCTTAAGTAGGACTGCTCCATTCTTTATTGATCATATTAGAACACATTTTTAATGTCCCAGGTCCACTGTCATTAAGTGATTGTAATACAGATGCTCTTGTAAATTTAGTTTCCACTTTTAATAAATTGAGACAACCCATAATTTTTTTCATCATATTTCTAAATCTCTGCAATAAGAATTTAAAATTACTAAACAGAAAAATCAACTAAATAAACAAAAGAACGGGGGAAAACTGGGTCAAAACTTTGCCACATATCTTTTCACTTTTTTGAATCCCTCTTGGTGTGACCTCCAAACAGGTGTTCGGAATGCTCCAGCATCACTTTTTTTTTGCACCAGTACTTTTTTAAGAGAATAAAAGCAAAACAGAAAAAAAGGTTGAAATAATACAAAGTTTCAAAAAAATTAATAACCCTAAGAAATCACTAGTTAGGGGCTGGGGATTTAGCTCAGCGGCATAAGCGCCTGCCTTGCAAGTACATGGTCATGAGTTCAATCCCCAGTACCAATAAAAAAAAAGAAAGAAATCACTAGTTGATAAATTACATATTGTCATCTTAGAAACAGTTGTTCAAGTTACAAAAATCAAAGCATAAAAAGTACACAAACAATGACAGTGAAAACCACTCTTTTCGATGATCCAACAAAAACATAGTAGTATGATTATCTAACTTACACACTTAAACATACATGCAGTTATAAACTTTAGAGCACTTTCCTTTCCTTTTATTATTACAATATCTATTATACATTTTGAATTTTATTACTCTTTCAGTTTTTTATTATTGTTATTATTTATTTTTACACTAGAGAGACAATATGAAATTTACAAATGTAAGTCTCATTTATTTCACTTAAGGGGATAGTTTCAAGTTGTCTCCATTTACCTATAAAAGCCTCAAGATCACCCTTTTCATAACTGAATAATATTCCATTGTATAAAAATATCACATCTTTTTCATTCATTATGAGGTTGATGGACATTTGGGTTATTTCCAAGATTTAGTTATTTTAAATTTTTCTGCTATAAACATGGGTGCACACATATCACTGTGATATAACCTTTTAAGTTTTTCTGCAAAAATACCTGGGAGAGGAATAGCTGGATTGAATGGAACTTCCAATCCTAGTTTTTTTAGGAATCTTCATACCGATTTCCATAGTGGCTGCACCAGTCTACACTCCCACCAACAGCTGGAGAAGTGCTCCTTTTTCCCTACAACCTCGCCAATATTTGTTATGAGGATCATAACAGTTGATTAGTTGATTTCAGTTGATTTCTTGATGGCAGCCATTCTTTCCGAGGTGAGATAAAATCTCAATGCTCTTTTAATTTGCATTTCTCGAATGACCAGTGATGGTGAAATTTCTTCATGTATTTATTTTCCATTTGTATATCTTCATCTAAGAATTGTGTGTTCATCTCAGATGTCCATTTTTGGAGAGGCTTTTTTAATTTGGGAGGGCTTGATGTTTTTCAGTTCTTTATATGTTCTGGATATAAGTCCTTTGTCTGAGGGATTGCTGGCTAAAATTCTTTCCCATTCTGTGAGTTTTCTTTTCACTTTGTTGGTGATTTTTTGAAGTGCAAAGCCTTTTTATGAGATCCCATTTATTGATTCTTTAAAGTATTTCCCATGCGGTTTGCATTTTGTTCATGAATTCTTTGCCTACACCTATTTCTCCAAGATTTTTACCTACCTTGTCTTCCACTAGATTTAGTGTTTCTGTTTTAATATTTAGATCTTTGATCCATTTTGGCTTTAGTTTAGTGCATGGTGATAGGCATGGGTCTAGTTTCAGTCTTCAGCATATGGAAAGCCAATTTTTCCAATGCCATTTATTAAGAGGCTATCCTTCTTTCAGTGAACATGTTTAGCTCCTTTGTCAAATATAAGGTGGCTGAATGTCTTTGTAGTTGTGTTTGCAATGTGTAATCTGTTCCATTGATCCTCAGGTCTATTTCTTTGCCAGTACCATGCTGATTTTATCACTGTGGCTTTGTAGTATAGTTTCCAGTCAGGAATTGAGATGCCTCCTGCCTTGCCTTTGTTGCTCAAACTAACCTTTTCTATTCTAGGTTTCTGTTTCAGAATGAACTTTAGGAGTGTTTTATCTAAATCTGTAAGGTACGTTAATGGTATTTTGATTGACATTGCATTACATCTGTATAACAGTTTTGGGAGTATGGCCATTTTCACAATGTTGGTTCTTCCTAGCCAAGAGCAAGGACTATCCTTCCATTTTCTAATATCGTCCTCAATCTCCTTTTTTAGTGTAGCATAATTTTCAGCATACAGGTCTTTTACATTCTTGGTTAAGTTGATTCCTAAGTATTTCATTTTTTTAGATGCTATTGTGAAAGGTGATATTTCCATAATTGCTTTCTCAGTGAATTTTTTGTTTGTGTACATGAATGCTATTGATTTTTGAGCATTGACTTTGTATCCAGCTACACTGCTGAATTTTTTTTTTACTAACAGTAGTAGTCTTTTAATGGAGTTTTTTGGGTCTTCTATATAGAGTATCATGTCATCTGCAAACAGTGACAATTTAACTTCTTCCTTTCCTATCTTTATTTTTTTATTTCTCTCTCTTGTCTGATTGCTCTGGCTAATATTTCCAGAACTATATTGAATATGAATGGTGATAGTGGACATCTTTGTCTTGTTCCTGATTTTAGAGTGAAAGCTCTCAGTTTTTGTCCATTTAGTATAACGTTGGTTGTTGGTTTGTCATAGATGACCTTTATCAGATTCAGGTAGATATCATGTATTCCAAGTTTTTGTAGGGTTTTTATTATGAACAAGTGTTGGACTTTATCAAAAGCTATTTCTGCAGCTATTGAGATGATCATATGGTTTTTGTTTTGGGGTCTGTTGATATGGTGTATTACATTTATTGATTTGTGTATGTTAAACCATCCCTGCATTCCTGGAATAAATCTCACTTGGTCTTGATGTATAATCTTCTTGGTGACTTGCTGTATTCTATTGCCAGTATTTTATTGAGAATCATTGCATCGGTGTTCATTAGTGAGATTGGTCTATAGTTCTCCTTTTCAGTTGGGCCTTTTTCTGATTTTGGTATCAGAGTAACATTTGCCTCCAGGAATGATTTAGGGAGGATTTCTTCCCTTTCAATTTCATTGAAGAGTTTAAGGAGTATTGGCATCAAATCTCCTCTAAATTTCTTGTAGAATTCAGCCATGGATCTGTTAGGACCTGAGCTTTTCTTTTTTGGTAAGTTTTTAATCACAGTTTTTATTTCAGTAGCTGATATTGGGTTATTCAAAATTGTTATATCTTAGTGACTGAACTTTGAAAGTTCATAAATTTCTAGAAATATGTCTATTTCCTCTGTGTTTTCCACCCTATGTGAGTAGAGATTTTCAAAGTACATATTCATGATCTTTTGAGTTTCCGTGGGCTATGTAGTAATTTCTGTTTTAAGTCTGTATTGCATGAATTTGAGTTTTTTCTTCCTTTTCTTGATAAGGTTGGATAGAGGTTTATCAATTTTGTTTATTTTCTCAAAAAACCAGTTCTTTTATTCATTAATTCTTTGTATTGTTTTTTCATTTCAATTGCATTAATTTCTGCTCTGATCTGTATAATTTCTTCTCTTCTATGAGCTTTGGGTTTGACTTATTTTCCTTTTTCTAGAAGCTTGAAATGTACCATTAGATTGTTTATTTGTGCTTATTCTGTTTTCTTGATATGGCAATTTATTCCTATATATTTCCCTCTTAGGAATGTTTGTGTTGAGTCCCACAGGTTATGGTATGTTGTATCCACATTTTCATTTAATTGTAAGTATGGCTTTATTTCTTTTTTAATTTCACCTGTAACCCACTGGTTATTCAGAAGGTTGTTATTTAATTTCCATGTATTTATGCAGATTTTGCAATTTCTGTTGCCATTAATTTCCAGTTTCAGTGCACTATGGTCTGATAATATGCATGGGATGATTTCAATCCCTTTCCACTTACTTAAGAATGTTTTATGGGTTAATGTATGATCTATTTTGGATATGGGGCATATGCAGTTCAGAAGAATGTATATTCTGATGTTATTGGGTTGAACACTCTGTATACATTACTAAGTGCATTTGCTTGCAGGCGTGTTTCACTTCTGTTATTTCTTTGCTGACTCTTTGTCTAGTTGATCTATCTCTTTGTGGTAGTGGGGTATTAAAGTTCCCTATTACAATTGTGTTCTTGTGTGTTTGGTTTTTCAGGTTTATTAATATTTGTCTTATATAGTTGGGTACTCCTGTATTTGGTGCATATATATATATTTATAATTGTTAGTTCTTCCTCTTGAATTTTCCACTAATAAGTATGCAGTGACCTTCTTTATCTCTTTTAATCATTTTAAATTTGAAGTTCACATTGTCCGCAAACAGAATAGCTAACCCTGCTTTTTTCTGGGTTCCTGTTGCATGGAATACTGTTTTCCATCCTTTGACTTTTAATCTATGAGTTTCCTTTTGAGTCAGATGTATTTCTTGTATACAGCATATTGTGGGATCCTGTTTCTTGATCCATTCTGTCAATCTATTTCTTTTAATAGGTAAATTGAGGTCATTTACACTGATGGATATAACTGATATGTACTGGCTCAACTTTGTCCTATTGTTTGTTTTCTGCTCCCCCCCCCCTTGTTTAATTAGTTGCCCTGCCTGGTGGTTTCTTTCTGTTGTTGTTCTGGAAATTGCAGTCATTTTTATCTCTATCTAGTATGTCTTTCAGAATTCTTTCTAGGTGGACATGAATTTCTTCAGTTGTTCTTTGTCATGGAAATATCCTATTTCTCCATTAAATTTGAAAGGAAGTTTTGCTGGGTACATCAATCTGGGTTGAAAGTTGTTTTCTTTCAGGGCTTGAAATACTTCATTCCAAGCTTGTCTTAACTTGAGATTTGGTGCTGCAAAGTCTGCCATGATTCTAATGGGCTTTCCTTGATAGGTGAGTTGTGTAATTTTTCTAATAGCTTCTAGTATTCTGTTTTTATGCTGTATGTCTGGGATCTTAATTATTATATGTCTGGGTGTCGATTTATGTTGGTTGTGACTGTTTGGTGTTCTGTATGCCTCACTTATCTGTATATCAGATTTTTTCTCCATGTTTGGGAAATTTTCTGCTATTCTTTCTGTAAATAATTTACCGATGTAATTCACATTGACTCCTGCATCTTCATTGATGCCTATTAATCTTATATTGTTTCTCTTGGCATTACCTTGAAGCTGGTATATTGTCATTTCATACTGCTTTGTTATTTTTAAAAGTCCTATCCTTTAATGATCACTAACTGTGATCCTGTCCTCAAGGTCTGAAATTCTATTCTCAGCTTCATTTAAATGGTTTTGCCAACTTTTAATAGAATTCCAGCATCACTTTTAAATTGGGGCTGAGGACATATTTGTATTCCCACAGATAATAGACATTATGGCCATCATAGCTGTTTCATAACCAAAATGCAGCTGACATGCACAACACACAAAGCCCTCTGCCAAAACCTCAAGCAATGAACCTGCCAGCTCATTGTCCACTACACTGGGAAGGTCTGCAGCAGACAATTTGTGAGGTTTGCCACTTATTTAACAGCCAGGGTTTGATTCAATCACATGATATTTTCCTTGCAATGCTTGCTCTCTTAGCAGGTACAGTGTGTATTCCTGTGATTCAAGGAGAAGAGTACTGGGCCTACATAGCTAATCTACCCTTGCTTAGACACTTACATGAATGGACAGGCCTACAGAGATTTTGTATCATATGGAGAGCAATAACCCTACATGTACTCTTCTGCCTGGCTTACAGATTTTTCTACATTTACAAGAACAGGCTAAACTTAACATTACTTCTAATTTTGTACATCTACCTTTATGTAGTTTATCCACAACATGAGTCTAGCCCTTGTATGTCAGCTGTGGATATACGAACTTGGAAAGTACAAATGTTTAAGGGACAATTTGCCTTACAAACCTTAAATTCTATTCCCTCAAAAGACAACCTTGTAAGAGATTTTAAACCTAATGTTCCTATCTGTGTTCCAAAATTTCATAGCCCTTATTTTGCAGATGGTGATTTGGACCCTTGGCAGTCTTGCAGGGACCTGTAACATGGATGGCCTATATGTAAATTTAATTATTCCTTTGTAGATTGGTCCCCCAGAGAATCTCTTATGGAAAATGATCAAGATGATGTTACATGGTCAGGTAGAGGACTCAGTCCTCCCATTCCCAGACTCATTATTGATGACAAAACTGGGCCAATACAATATACTTTATGGAAATTAGCTCTGAATTTTTAATGCCGGACAATTGTAGACTGGGTATCTGCAGCTGGTAGATGGAAAAAAAGTCCAAGTACTATAATGACATCATAGGTATATAAAGGTAAACATATGGGTTTATTATCTTCACATACAGTTGATAGGAAAGACAGAGTGGCAACAAAATATGTCCTCATGTACTAGTTGTTATCTAACTCATTGTGTCATACCTGAACATCTTTCTAAGGGCTCCACAATAGTGATCATGAGCAGGATGCCCAGAGTTTGGCTTCTGGTCAATCTAATGGCGTCTTGGTATCAACTATTTACTTCCTTCTTGGTAGAGACATTAATTAAAAGATTTAGCAATTGGACTAAGAGAGTGATTGGGTTAATTATTGCAGGAATAACTTCTTTAGTACTTTTGATAGCCAGCACAGCTACTGGCTCCACAACATTATTTCATTTAGTACGAACTGCTCTGTTTGTAGGTGACTGGACAAGAACTGCTGATGAGAGCTGGAAATTGATATAAAGGTGCAAACCCAAGAGAACATTGGAGAAACTTCTGTCTTTTGGATGGGACATCAAATGGAAAGTTTGCAATTGCAACAAGGTTGGAGGTGTCACTATAATATGACTCTCTGCCTGGAAAGTACAAGGCCCTAAGTTCAATTTTTCAATGCCAAAAACAAAGAGTCAAACATTATAATATTAAAACAGACTACTTTATTAATGTTAAACTTAAATGTACTTTCATATGGATAATATCTAACTGACAAGCTAAATGTTTCCTTTAGTCATAACTGAAAGAATTCTGCTAAGATATTTTATTAAGCAAGAATGGAGTGACATTATTTCTCTTTAGGGGAAAAATACAACTATTTTGTCACTGCCCACATTTACCCCAAATCAAGGTTTACAAAAGTATTTTGTAACAGTGAAAAAACATTCATGACCCCTCCCCGTTTTTCAAAAAAAGCAAATTCTGACCTTCTAAATAAAGTCTGTTTCTGGGAACACCACTGTGCCAACTCGAGTGACACCAAGGACTGTCTACCCAAGGCTCAGTGGAAGCCAAGCTTGGTGGAGGACTCCACATCAGGGTAGTCCCACTAGGGCCAGCTGGATGAGGTTCCGATTGCTCATTCCGATGCCCCCACTACTCTGCCCTAATTTTTTGTCCTCAACACCACCAGTATAGTTCACTTCCTTGGCTAGTTTCTGATCCATACCTGCCAAAGTGGTTGATACAGACTCTAAAGAAGGTGGATCCAAGCAATCTGGCCCCAGGAGAAGACGACCTCGAAGAACCAGAGGAAAGTGAGCGGCACCTTGCCTGGAGGATCGCCAAACTTCTGCGACCAGGTGCTGTTGATGAACTCTGTCATGATCTGAAAAATCAAAGGGTTGGTGAGAGGTCAGACTGTTACACCTGGACAGGACCAAGGGACCAGGGATCATTTTCTCCTATCATGAGTAGATGAAAGAGACAGCACAAACTGAAATAGCTGCAAAAGCAATTTGGAAGGTTTGTCCTAGAAAGCCCAGCAGGTGGCAGCACTGGTGCTTGTGGTACGCCGAGCCCTCTGCCTCACATTTAGGGACACAGTGGGAAGCCCAGCCACACTGGGGGAGGATCAGAGAAGCCAGGAGGGCTTATGGCACTGGGAAATGAGTTTTGTCTTGATTAAGTGACTTCACATATTTACCATCTTCTACCTTAGCCTAGATAGGCTAAGGCAGTTAAATGGATAAATTCTGATTTTTTTCCCTAGTGCTAGAGATTAAGACCAGGACCTCCAGGTGGCAGGCAAATGCCCCTCCATCATGGAATGACACCCCAGCCCATTAAATTCATTTTCCTACTCCCCATTTCCAGCTGTAATTCTCAGTCCCTGATACCCTCTAGGAAGCATTGATGACCCAGTGTCATAGCTGAACTGGAAAGAGCTGATTGTACTAATAATGACCACAAAGAACAGAGACTGGATCACCTGAGTGTAGAATAACATGGGGAGGAGAGAAGCAGCCCTTAAAACTTTTTTCTTTTGGTACTGGGGAGTGAACCCAGGGTCTTTGCTCTGAGCTGCATCCCCAGAACTTTTTAATGTTTTGAGTCAGGGCTTTGCTAAATTGTTAAGTTGCCACATTGGGCTTGAACTTAACACCACTGTGCTCAGTCACCTTCAGATTTTGCCTAAAGCATCACTCTGTTTAAGAAATAAATTCCTTAGAATCCATTCCTTTGTCTTTAAGTTGTTTTCTTTAGATGTAATTAAAAACCTACCAACAAAGAAAAGCCCAGGCCCTAGTGGATTCACTACTGAATGCTACAATAAATTTACAGAAGACCTAATGCCATTACTTTAATGAAATTGAAAGGGAAGCAATACTCCCAGATACATTCCTGGAAGCAGCCATTACCCTGATACCAAAACTGGAGAAGGGCCCATCGAAAAATGAGAACTACAGGCCAATTTCCCTAATGAATATAGACACAAAGATCCTCAATAAGATACTGGGAAACAAAATACAGCAATCACTAAGAAGATTATACACCGTGACAAAGTAGGATTCATCCCAGGGATATAGAAATGTTCAGCATGTACAAATTAATAAATGTAATGCACCATAATGCAGAACCAGGGAAAAAAAATCACATGATTATCTCAAAATATACAGAAAAGGCATTTGATAAAGTCTAATGCCAATTCATGATAAAAATCTTTCAGATAATTGAAATAGATTATTTTAGATAATTGTTTCAGATAATTGAAATAGATTTATTGCAATCCTACAAAAGCAATCTAGGACAAACCATTAACCAACATGATACTAATTGAACAAAAACTGGAAGTTTTCACTCTAAAATCAGAAACAGGATGAGGATATCTACTATCACCAGTCTTATTCAGTATATTTCTGGAAACTTTAACCAAAGCAATTAGACAAGAGAAGGGAAAGGAAAGGAATGCAGATAGGAAAACAAGGGGTCAAATTTATTATTTGAAGATGACATGGTACTTTACAGAGAAGACTCCAAAACCTCCACCAAAAGACTTTACATTTAACGACCAAATAGCATAGCTGGATACAAAGTCAATACTCAAAACTCAATGGCAGGGAAGAGCTAAAGATGGCAGATCAGTAAGCAACAAAACAGGGAGCTTCTCTGGGAGAAACAGCTCAGATGCCGGAATAAAGCATCCTGGAGAAGACTAGACAGAGGGAGATGGATTTTTTTGACCCAGGAAGAAACTAAAGGGAAGGGAGCTGGTCAAACTCATGGTCGTGATGCTCCCATCAGAGCTGATCAGATTTGTGGTCAAGGTACTCTCACTGGAGCCACTGGGACTCGCAGTCACAGTACTCTCACCACCGAAGCCACAGTCGTGCTGAAGTCGGGGGTTAGTGATCCCAACAGAGAACAGAACCACGTAGAGATCTGCACTAACCTGCAATGAGTGCTCAGAATTTGACCCTCCCAGGGGAAAGGGGTGACTGACTGGATGACATATTGGTATTGGGCAGGACAGGCATGAACAAGGAATGACAGTGACTTCAGTTGGTTGCTCCCTGCCCAGAGAAGATTGGTGGGATCTGATTGGGCTGAGTCATGCCCCTGGCTGGGACCCAATAACCAGGTAAGAAATTGTCTCCAAAGTTGTCCTGAACTGGTTCCATCCATGTAGCACACACTAACATGGTGAAGGTCCCCACTGGTTGACTGGCTCAGAGGGGAGGAGCCAGTCTACACCACCCCTGCTTGCACCTCAATAACCACCAGCAAACTGGAGAGGGCATAAATCCCTAGCCAGTGTGCTTCAGAAGAGCCATAACCAACAAGGAAAAGGGCTGCGACCTCCACCATACAGCTGTATGGAAGAAACCAGAAACATGAAAAGAGAAACAAATAAGAAAAAGCCTCCAGCCCCCAACCCAGGAAATATAGGTCCAGAAGAAGTAAATACAGAAGATATTGAGGGCAGCAAACATGAAATAGTGGACACAACATCAGCTGACAAAAAGAAATATCTCCATGACATTATAGATGAACTCAAAACTGAAATATTAATACAAGTAAAGCAAGATATAAGAAGATTAATAAAAATGCAAAGCACCTCTCAAGAAGACACAGTTGGAAGAATGAGGAACACAAAAAAAAGGAGAGAAACATTCAATGAAGAATATTTTTTTAAAAAACCTAGAATACATGAAACAGATTCAAAGAGATTACCAGGAAATTAAAAACTCCATTGAAAGCTGGCAAAATTGCCTGAAAGAAACTAGGAATAGATTAACAAAACTTGAAGATAGGTTTGCAATGTGTGATCATGAAAGGAAAGATCTCTTAAAAATAGCAAGGAAACAGACAGTAACAATACAAAGGCTAGAAGACAACAAGAGGATCTGTAACTTGAGAATAAAAAATGTGAGTGAAGAAGCAGGGGTAAACACAAAGGAAATACAAAAACAATTCACAGAAATAGTTAAGGAAAACTTCCCATGCATAGGAAAAGGAAATGATATTCAGATATATGAGGCATACAGACCTCCAGCCACCTACAACCAAAACAGAGCTACATCCAGAAATATAATAATCAAGATCCCAGAAATTCATCACAAGAACAGAATATTAAAAGCTGTCAGAGAAAAGAAACAGATCACCTATAAAGGAAAACCCATCAAAATCATGACAGACATCTCAGCCATCAAATCAAGAAGAGCTTGGAGAAAGTATTCCAAGCCCTGAAAGAAAATAACCTCCAACCCAGATTGATGTACCCTCAAAACTGTCTCTAGAAATTAATGGAGAAACAAGATGCTTCCATGACAAAGAGAAACTGGGGTAATTTGTGACCACCAATCCAACCCTACAAAAAATACTGATGGACATTCTAGAGAGAGAGAAAAAGAATACGAGGATTTCAGGAACAGTGGCAGAGAGGCCTCAATAAATGGGGCAGACAGTGGAATGAAGGAGAAAAATAAACAAACAATGGTAGAAAAATAGCATAGTGGAAATGAGGCAGAGAAGGTTGGCTGTAATCTCTAATATAGATGGCCTTGATACAAAAAGAAATACAGGCAGAGTAGATCAGGAGATAGGGTCCATCAAGATGCTCTGTATTGGAAGCATAATTAACCTGAAAGAGAGTTTATGGACAGAAAGCCAAATATGAGAAAACAATGCTCTATGTAACAGGGAATCAGAGAGAAATAAGGGCAACTCATCTAGCACCTACAGATAGGTTGGAAAGACATGATACTTTGGTGCAGTAGAGAACTACTCATGTATAACAAAGGAAAACCTTGAGGATTTTGTAGGTAAAGGAATACAGCTTAAGATCAAACACAGGGGTAAAAAGTTTCAGAACCACTTAGGTAAATAGCAGGTTGTCCTTCCAATCTAAAAACTAAAGGAGCTAGTGGGACCCAAAATGTACAATGCACCCTGTGAAAGTGAAAGGGGAGGAATTGTCTAAAAAAGGAAAGCAGAGGATATTGTTAATAGTGTATCAGGATTTAAAATCTACATTATTCTCACTGCTCTGTTTAGCTTGATTATATTCTGTTCCAGTTTGTCTACTTGTATCAGATTTGAGGGCACAAACAACTATCCCAAAAATAGCAGGATATACTATGGTAACCATCCTTAATTTCCTATTAACTTAATCTGAGACCCTGTATAACTTACACTTATTATGACTGATCTTATTTGAATCTGGTTTGTTAGATTGCTGTTTTGTATTGACTGATTTTATTCAAATCTGTTATGATTGATAGTATCATGTCTGAGAGTATAAGCAACTACTCTGAAGATGACAAGATTCACTAGGATATCCACTCTGGTTTGACTATTACCTACTTTTGAAGTCTTACAATGTCTCCAATGTTTTGTTTTTAATAACATTATTATGTACTGCTATATTCAATTATACTATGCCTGATGATATAGACAGTTCTATTGACGATAATAAGAGACATCATAGTAACCACTATACATCACTTTGTATTGTGGTTTTATATGACTTTTTCACTGCATATTTTTATAGGGATTTGCTTTGGCTTGTCTTGCTTTGTTTTGTTTTTCCCTCTAATACAGAAAGGATAGATATACATGTAGAGACTTGTGCATGTGTAGAACTTCTAAGTAGTTTATGAGAACTAATTATATAATGCATAATGAAATGAACAACTACTTGAAGAAAAGGAGACATTATGGTACCCAGTGCTGATTCTGTAGCATCATGATGTGAAATCCAGCAATACTATTATTCTTTGTTCAGTGTGATTTTAGTCTGTTTTTTGTTTTGTTTAATTTCAACATACGCGAAGGTATGGACAGCTATTTTGAAGAGAATGACAGCCACTATGACAGCCACTGTTGACATCCTTATTGTCTGGTCTTGAAGACCTAACACGCCTTCCTTATCCTGTTCTGATCAGTTTTATACTATCTTGTTTTGTATGAATTCACTGTATGTGAAGATATGGACAACTATTTGGAAGAAAACAAGAGACAATATGATAGATAGTGAAGATCTCCAGTTGTCTTGCTTTGAAATCTGTGTCTGTTACATTGCTTTCTTATGTTCTGTTTCATTGTGTTTAATTTTACCTTCTTTAAAATAAAATTTATTTAAAAAAACTCAATGCATTCCTGTATACAAATAACAAACTCACTAAGAGAGCAATTAGAGAAACAATACCTTTCACAATAACATCTAAAAAATGTAATATCTAGGAATCAGTCTAACCAAGGAATAAAAATAATCTCTGCATTGAAAACTACACTACTCTGAAAAAGGAGATTGAAGAGAATGTCAGAAAATGGAAAGATATTCCTTGCTTTTGGGTAAGAAAAACCCATACAGTGAAAATGGCCCTGTTTCCAAAATAGTTATTCCAACAGTGTATATCACAGAATTAGAGAAAATATTTCTAAAATTCATTGGGAACTAAAGGAGACTTAGATTAACAAAGGCAGTTCTAGGCAACAAAGGCAAGGCAAAAGGCATCACAATCTCTGAATTGTAATTATACTACCTGGCTACTGTGGTAAAAACAGCATGGAACTTACTAGCAGAAAAACAGACCCAAGGATCATTGCAACATATAAGAAGATGTAGAAACAACTCCAAACACACTCAGCCACCTTATTTTGACAAAAGGGCCAAATAACTTTGCTGGAAGAAAGACAGCCTGTTTAAGAAATGGTGCTGGAAAAATAGACTTTACAGATGCCAAAGACTAAAACTAGACCTCTGTCTATCACCATACACTGAACTGAAATTGAAATGGATCAAAGACCTAAATGTTAAAATACAAATACAAACACAAAATCTGCTGGAAGAAAGACTACAAGACTATGTCTTGAAGACATAGGTATAGTCAACGACTTTATGAACAAAACCCCAAACACAAAGGAAATATTACAAGGGGCCAACAACTTGGATCTCATCTTATTAAAAATCTTTTCACAGTAAAAGAAATCATCAACAAAGTGAGCAGACAATGCACCAAATGGGAAAAAATTTTAGCCTGCTCTTTCTCTGACAAATGTCTAATATCTAGACAATATAGGGAACTCAGAAAAAATTAGACCTCCCCCAAATTTAAAGACTCAATGCAAAAACTGACATCTGAGATGATATGCACTTCTAAGATGAAGAACTACAAACAGAAAATAAATATATGAAAAAATGCTCAAAATTACTGGTCATTCAAGAGATGCAAATTAAAACACTGAAATGCTACCTCACTCCACAAAGAATGGCTACCATCAAGAAATCAACCAATAACAAATGCTGGCAGGGGTAGGGAAAAATAACCTTTCTTCACTGCTTGTGGGGATGTAGACTGTTGGGGACCACAAATTCACAATAGCTAAATTTGCATATTTCCCCATGGGATAAAAAGGAGGATTAGGATAATTGGCATCACCCATCTGAGATTTCCTATTGATTCTTCTAAGCATAAGATAATCTACTCCTTCTTGAGTCTTCTCAGGATTATACTTCAGGACAAACTTAAGACATTTATAGCTAAATGGTTGCACCTTGAAAATATATTCTCAAGTGAAATAAATTGGGCACATGTGTGAATATCACATTCTCTCTGTAGTGTGAGACACTGACAGTGTAAATAAGATCCAAATGTACAATAGATACTGTAAAATGTGAAGAAGCTTCAAAAGGCAAGAGAAACTGGGATGGGGAAATGGAGAAAAGCAGGGAGGGAAAGGGGAAAAAAAGTATATATATATGATACTTAAGATAGTTATACTACTAATTTCTCTTAGTTCTTTAAAAAGAAAGGTTTATGCTAATATTGTTTGGACAGCTAAATGTTAATATGTTGTTTTCTGAGCAACTAATTTAAAGATAACTATATGCAATATATTAACCATTGTTGTCCACTTATTATCTTGCTTTGAAATTTTGTCTTTCTTTTTTCCTCTTTAAAATTAGAGAAAAAAGAAGAGACATTCTTTTTAAGATCATCACATATGCCATTTTGGTAGATTCTCTTCCTTTCTTACTCAACTACTCAGTTACATCAGCAAAACTGATCATAGCCTCCTTGTTTAAATGAATACCTTTAATAGGATTTTATTTTATTTTTATTTCATTTTTAGTTTTGTTGTTTTTTTGAGATAGGGTCTTGCTATGTTCAGACTGGTCTTGACTTCAGAGTGATTCCCCTATCTCCTGAGTGCCAGGATCACAGATGTCACCACCACACTAGGCTTTTGATACACCAGTCATGCTGGTTTCTACTTTATCTCTTTGCTTTTCCTCACCATTTCTAAGTACTAGTACAGCCTCCAAGTCCAACCTCTCAACTCTTTTCTTGCACTCACTCCCCAGGCTCTCCTCAAGGTCATGGCTCTCCGTATCACCCACATCAGATTTCAGTCACAATTTAGAACTTATCTTTGAGCTTCAGACTTCACATTGCCACCCAGACGCTGACAGGATTTTCAAGTAGAAGAACATTCTAGGCTCCTGCCCCACTCTCAGTTTAACCAGCCCCTCACCCAGTCTCCCATCTCAATAACTCAAGTCAGAGCAGAGGGAGCTGGCTCCATCTATTCCCTTCATACTGCATGGCCACAGCTGTCCACCAGCAAGTCCTGCCTGCTCCATCCAGCCCTCCCAGCCCACTGTGACCTCATGGGTATGCATCACCACCAACACTACCACCAC